>JASJOG010000480.1:0-150125 GCA_030142905.1 Heliopora coerulea
ACTTTCTTTCATAACACTAAACAACTCCCTAACTTCACGAAGTGCGCAGGCGCTAAAAATTCAACGTGGATACCAGTCTGGTGCTGGCCGCGTATCTTCACCAGTATTGCGAGGATCAGTGGGAGAGCGTACGAAGGAGAACTAACATGGTTGCCGTATCTTTGTCTTTTGAATCTGATAGGATCGATTACAAATCACCAATATGCTAAGCTTATAAATCCTTCTCACTTTATTTTTTTTGAAAAGGTGAAAACAGCTTTCCCTCTCCTCCGCGCAAAGACGCTATCAAATTCGAAGACATGAAGCCAGATAGGATTGAATGGTCTGAAGCTACCAAAACCCCAGTTGACGTCGTTCTGCTTGTAGTTAACGACAACGAATTTCGCGCGGCATACGAGATTTTACCAGAACCAGTATTGGAATCAGATTCCGAAACAGATTTGGGCATGGTATACTTTGGTCAAATTGGAAAGAACAAAGTAGCCCTGGTGAGATCAGGCCAGGGAGCTAGTGGTCTTAATGGAATACAAATAACATGTCTAGATATTATTATGCAACTCAGTCCAAAAACAGTCATCTGTCTAGGAGTCTGCTTCGGGATGGACAAAAACAACCAGAATTTTGGTGACGTTTTGGTTTCGACTAAGTTGGGTACTTACGCTCCACGTCGCATGAACGCTGATGGTTCAAGAATTTCTCGAGGAGTGATCTCGCAGTGCCAAGCTCGATTAAGCAATCTATTCGTCGGTGGAAAGGTGGGGTGGGAGAGCCCACGCGGTGACAAATATAAACCAAAGGTTGAGGGTGGGCTTATTATCAGTGGCTCGGAGCTCATTGACTGCAAGGATCGAAAAGAAGAACTGAGAAAATTGTATCCGGATGCAATAGGGGGGGAAATGGAAGGTGAAGGTAAGTAGGCATTGAATAAAAATGATCTGGTTTATGGAACAAATTAATGGTAAGAAACATATTTTAGTTCTTGTAAATCGGATACAGAATCGTTAAACATTTCTTTCGATTAAAGACGTATCTACACCGGACGCGAACGACACGAGCGATGGTTGCGTCACGAAAACGGAGCGCGACGGGTAATTTAATACATTGCGCTTGTTCTGATAAAGCATGAAAACTTAAATAAAGTCCTCCTAAACTAAGATCTCCATTACGGAGATTCGTCAAGTAGCGGCGCTTCTCTTTCTACGTCAGACACGTCGAAGACAACAGAAACGTCGTGGATGCACGACATAATTAATTCTTCTTCATTTCCTCGCGCGGGTGGGGGACGAAAACATAGAACATACTTTTATATGATTCAAGTTGCTCGCTCAATTAAATTTGGTCCGGTTTAGGTGCTCACATATTTACTTGTTTCTAAAAAGTTCGCTCGCGATCGGTGTAGATGTACTTAGCTAAAAAGACCAGAATCTCCAAATCGGTCAGTATAGTCATTTAGATACATTAGCGTATCATAAGTAATATACAACATGTGCTTCTGCACTGTATTGGATTTCCAATGGTTTGGCTGCTCCTGTCTAATCTGTCACTTACAGTTATCGAAGACAACCTCTATATCTGAGTGGAGAAAACACCAGTGTCTCATGGTATTCGAGTGGTTCTTGACGTTTCCTATATTTGTAATGGAGAGTCACCCGGCATCGGAAAGTGTTTGATATTGAGGCGCAAATATGATCCCTGAAACATAATTCGCCACAAAGTTTCAACTGGGGAAGTACGGGGTGGCGCTCCGCTGATAAATTGCGAATTCTCTGAGCTCTGGAAATGTAATTTTGGCAGTGTCCGTCAGAGTGAAAGTTATCTAAAAATACTTCAGTGAGAAAAGCTATTGCCGGGTTTTTTTGTGTAAAACTTGACCCTTTAGACACTTCAGATCAAAGCCAAGAACAAAAAGGCAAAATCGATGACTGAAAAGGTGAATTCCGTAATTCTACAGCGTTTGTAAAACATCAAACCCTGTTGAAAATTTATTAGTATGCTATATAAATCTCTCACAAAGGACGTTTATACGAGAGAAATTAAACCACGGCTAATATTATCATTGGGAGAAATTCACAGTGGCTCTTTTATAGGATTGTTTAAAGCTCAGCTCTGTCTTATATAAACAGTCCCATATAAACAGTCTTATTGGGGTAATTTGAAAGCCACTGAATGATTTTTCAGTTGTTAGTTTCCCGTTGTGCGAAAAAAAACTTTTTCAAGCTCCCGAAGGCTTAGACCTTTCAGCGGCTTTGAAGTTTGGATTTATAAAGAACCATTATAAACTTTTAGAAATGTTACGTTCCTGTTCTCTTTAGTTGTGTTCAAAGATATTCCTTGCTCTTGTATTTGTAAATTACAACTTGCTTAGGTTTGATACATTAGGTACTTTGCCTGTGACAGCTGTAATATACCATCCCAGGACGTGACAGGCAGCATCGGCCGCAGTTCATGAGCGTCGTATTCGTGCTCACCAACCTTGGTTCATACGCAAGGAAACGCAAAAATACACCAAGCAAAATCACTGGACACTATACAGAACATCGTGTTCCTCGATCAGTTTTAATATATTTTGGTCTTTTTCAGGACTGTATAACATTTGTGGGCATTTTAGGATCCCTTGGATAGTCTGCAAGGCCATTTCAGATTGGGCGGA
Source organism: Heliopora coerulea (assembly GCA_030142905.1). Lineage (NCBI taxonomy): Eukaryota > Metazoa > Cnidaria > Anthozoa > Scleralcyonacea > Helioporidae > Heliopora > Heliopora coerulea. The sequence goes on from JASJOG010000480.1 coordinate 2,651, forward strand.
CGGTACCAAGAATAAAGAGTGGCAACCTTTTGCAGCCGCAGTGTCAGCATCGCTTGTTCGACACGTTTTAACGAAGAGTCATATTCCAGGAAGACAGAATGGTGAGTTCCGGCACTTTATAACGTCCAGACAAGTTTGATAGCGTAAAATGTAAAGCAGAACTTTTAACCCTTCTATTTTGACTTGATTTATTCCGTGCATCCTTTTCCATCAAAATAAAAATTTTGGTGCCACAAGGCTGAAAAGTTTGGTCTTTTGGGCTGTATACCAGCTTAAAAAAGTTTACATAGGCTTTGTAACTCTCCATCTTTCTTCTTACGACAGGTCAGTCTTAGTCATGCTGGAGAAACGTGGTGGAGGAAAGAATTTATTATTAATATTATTATTAACGTCTGCACAACGTAATTCCACGTTGTGGGAACATTATTTTGTGGACTCAAACGAACGGCCTAATAACTTTCAGAATAACGTGACAACTTAATGTTCATACAACTTCCCTTTAACATTCAAGAAAACTATCAATTGCTTGCATTGCAAAATTTAATTCGCGTAAGAGAAATGTTCACGAATTGACTTTCAGAAATATATTTAAATATGTACCTCATTTAAGGCAAGTACGATTGATTACTTTGTAATGTCGGACACATAACTCAGCACGATTCCAATCTAGGAATCGGAAGGCAACTTGCCATAACATGTAACCACGAAAGTTAAAGAATTTTGTCCATGTATTTAGTCATCAACAGCTCAAGTTTTCGAGCAAACAACAATTGTTATTACAGACTACATTGAAACTTTGAGAATTATGTAGAATTGGTTACATAAACTTTTCGGTTTATTAACGCCGAATACATGATGTAAGGTACAGCCCTGTCAACGTGAGCCTAAAGTCTAAAATACTATTTCACGACCACGATTTCACTGTCCATCAGCAGTTTTATTGCTCGGCTGATACATGTTTACGGTTCTGAAAAAGAAGATAAAGAATTAGATGGAAAAAGACAACAACAACAACAAAAAACACACTAATGCTTTTGCTTGAGGCACGTTGTGCAAACTTATAACCATGGTGAAGTCAACCTGCACATGGCTATAAATCGTACATCTATAACACTGACACATTTAAAAGTAAAATGTAAATAGCATTATCAAATTCATTAACTGGAATCTTCAACTTGTGTTGGCTCTATTAGCGAGGAAGTGGAAAATAGAATTGTGCCTTTGAGACAACATTGCATCGATACGCCTGGAAGAATAGTCGTAGGCGATAATCCCATCGGATAAATCGGTCTTTATACATTGTTTTAACTGAAGGAAAGGTTGTTGTTTGTGTTGTGTCCCGTTCCGTTGCGTTGCTTGGCTTGGTGGAGTTCTAGTGCTCCACCTCCCCCGCGCCTAAAATGACTCAAGTGTAACTACGTCACTTACTGAAGCACTACTTGATAGCCTATCACATTTAAACCAACCCCAAAGCTTGGAAAACTTCATGTCATTTTATTCGTTTAACAATTCAAAGATTAATAATTCAAAGGTTAACACACAAAAAATTTTATTAACATGTATAAGGTCTGTTTTGCTTTATCTGGACTTTACTTGTAACTCATCAGATGAAATTGCTAGGCCCATCCAGCAGCTTTGTATTCTCTGACCTTGTTTCAGTCCTAAATGGTTGTATTAACGTTGCTGGAAGACTGTTCAGAGAAAGGACGCGAAAAATTTTGGGCATAAAAAACCGTAAGTAATTGCAGAATCATCCTCAGGGTAACATGAAGAGAAAGTTTCATGATTAACCTACACCGGGAAAGTCAGGTCAAAAATTAAGCCGACTTTAATGGTATTCGAACTTGCTTCTTCGCCTGACCTTATTGCTGGTCTGCCAACTCATCTATCTAGTCAAATGGGAACAGTATTCTCGCAAACTCCGATTTAAATCCGAGAGATATTCTCGCGAGACTTTGGCGGCCAATTTTCTCTGGGAATAAAAATCGCGCGGACGACAATTCCGTCGGGGAAAAACTTGACTTGTCAACTTTCCCGCCCGACATTTTACGTCAACCAGTATTAGTCAATGGACTAAAAGAAAGGCATTGCTCTTGCGACATTTTTCTCTATCACGGAAATCGACCTTAACTTTTATCCAAGAGAATCTCATTTCAGTTAACTCATCTTTTTCGTGCCGTTTAAGGTATATAATCATGAATGCCATAAGTGTCGCGACAGAGAGTGTCATTGTTTAAATCAAACAGCTCTCACGTTGGGTAGTCGACTTCCCTTGCAATTTGACTGCGACGGAAACTGGAGGCGGCAAATACGTGATTTCTAAAGGGTTCACGGGCAATATATGAAGTGGAAGTTGACTTCCGCTGGGGTGGCAAGAAGTTGTACGCCCTCACAATATTTAAAAATAAACACCCTTGACATATTTTGATGTTGTCGCCGCACATTATGGCTCGCATATATTTACGTCAGAGGCAATCAGTTATAGGAAAATGCTACTTCTAAAGAAACTTTTTTGACAAACATATCAAAACAGCCTACTTTTAGTTTGGTATTATTGAACAGCGGAACCTCTTGGCACAACGGACGGTGTTAGACACGCTTGCACCGATTTCAGTTGCTGAAGAGCTAAATCTTTCTTTACATTTTTATCCTGGAAAATGTCATTAGATTGTTTACCAAGGATTTACCAGGCGGATATCACAAACGAAGCATTAATTTGAGAGCCCAGCTCAGAATTTTGATAACAAGAGGCATGTCTCGAAATGTAGTAATAGGAAGCAGCACACAGACATGTTTCTCAGAATTCTAATGAACTCAGTTTCTTGTCGATAATTTTACATAGTTACGTAAATGGGAAGGTATTTAGTCTATTTTAGTCTATTGTTAGTCATCTTAACCCTGTGGATGGATGTGTAGTCCGAAAGCTTGACCTTTTTAATCTATTTTTTAAGCTAGTGGGAACAATAAACGCTCTTTGATAATCGATGAACGTTTGCTTAGCCCTAACAACAGAAAAACGATTTCTGAGCCTCAGACGGGGATCGAACCCTCAACCTTCTGATGACCGGTGAGACGCTCTAACCATTGAGCTGCGAAGAGCCAGATGATGAACTAAGGTACAAGTTCGACAGCCACAATGATCGATCATCTAAGACATGTCCAAGCTCCCATATCTACAACATATGTCGACTAATTATCATTATTAACATATTGTGGCTGCCGCTTAGGGCAGCACATATGTCAAACTTGCAATTGAAGTATCCATCTGAGTCTTGGTAGGTCAATATTAGAGCGTTTCACCGGTCGTCAACTTGCGGATTCGATCCACGTCTGGGACTCAGAAATCGTTTTCTCAAGAGTAGGGCTTCACAAACGGTCGTCAATCATCTAAAGGCCTTTTTGGATGGGCGATTTTGTACGTTGCAGTTGTCATCCTGGTGTAAACAATAAACTGACAGTTTACCCTTCAAGATGTCCGCTTATGATTCACTGCGGTTTGTCCTCGATGCTCTCGTCAATTTAACACATACTCCAGGATGTCAATCGCAGTGCGCAAAATCGCAAGTGTAACCAAGCCGTATGATCTCTCCAACCTTCAATATTCACAACATTGTCGCAATAAATACTCTTTTGATTAATGAAGTTTATTGACGATATGTACTGCTTTGTTTGATTCCATTTCCAAAAATGTCTCTTCAATACCCAAATTTGGACCTGGAGCTTCATGTTGATTTTTTGTATGCATGTCTAGTTTGGCGTACAAGAGGTGGCCTTACTATGTTATTTTGTTAAGGAACTATTTATTTACTGTCTTTCACACGCGTAAACTGTCAACCAACGAAGTTTAACCCATAGACGCGTAATATATGTAGCATACTCTACTGGATATGGCTGGTGTCGCTTTGATCTCCACGCATAATAGCATTTTGGCACTTTCTTCCATCGTGTAGAATGCCTATCTGATCGATCCCACTACGCCGTCGGTCGTATCTCAAATAAAGACTTTTTGCTAAACGCTTCTCCAAATATTTTCGCCATGGTGAAAAATTACATCCAACTGAATGCACACATTATAGTTTGAGGTGCCATTCTTCTCTGCGAGGATGTGTTTGAAGCAGCTTTCTCAAATCTTGTTGCTGTGCGACGGACCGCAACGTATTCAACAGTGTTGCCAGATGGGCGGTTTTCCCGCCCAATTGGGCTGGTTTAGAAGCCTGGTTGCGGGAAATTTCAGGAGGTTGCGGGTTGCGGGTTTTTGGGCTGGAAGTAATTTTTTTGTGCGATTTTTTGGGCTGGAAATAATTTTCGCCGTCCTAGCTTCCACGTGTTTTTGTTGTGGTAAACTGCACGGGTAGAAAACCAAATAGAGTGAGTTTAGAGGATATTTGACTATAACATGTCATGGGAAAGTAGGCAAAATACCGAAAAAAGTATTGTAAAGACTGGGAGAAGGAAGAAATCTTAAAAGAGTGGATTTCCAGTGTACCAGGAGACGATCAGAAAGCATATTGTAAGTATTACAAAACTGAAATTCGTGCACATCATGGCGATCTAGTCTCTCGTGCAAAAACTGAGAAGCATAAGCGCAACGAGCGACCTTTTTCCAGTTCAAGAACCTTATTTGACTTGGGTTGCCAAAGTATAAAAGTGAACAATTCTCTAAAAGCTACAGAGACGAAGATCGCTGCCCACATCGCCTGTCATTCTAGCTTGAAAACCGTGGATCATCTTGGTGAGTTATTCAAAGATGTGTCAGGGAAAGATATTAAACTCCACAGATCAAAGTGTACTGCATTGATTAAATATGTGTTAGGACCAGTGATGTTAGAACAGTTACTTCAAGACTTGGCCAATGTCCCTTATTCACTAATTATAGATGAAAACACTGACATTGGCAATGAGAAGCAACTGTGCATTATGGTTAAGTATTACAGCAGAGTCAAACAGCAGATTCTCACATGCTTCCTTGGACTTTTGTCAATCGAATCAGGAACGGCAGAGGCCATTTTTCAAGCGATACAGGAATTTCTGAGAGCAAAAGGGCTTGATATCAAGCAGTGCATAGGCTTGGCCACCGATGGGTGCAACACCATGTGTGGAAGGAATAACTCTGTAATCACAAAATTTTGTGAACTGTGCCCTAACATAAAACATATTAGGTGCATTTGTCACTCAATCCAGCTTTGTTCCTCACATGCTCTTAAAGTTATGCCAAGGAATGTGGAGTTCATGGTATCAGAAACCTACAACTGGTTTTCACATAGCACCTCCAGGCAACAAAAGTATCGCCAAATCTATTCGGCTATCAACGTAGGGGAAGCACCTTTGAGGACTTTAAAACTCTCCGACACCCGTTGGATATCTATTTCTGCATGTGTTGATCGAATACTGGACCAGTTTGACGAACTGAAGCTACACTTTCAGCTTGCCAAAGATGAAGATCGCAACTACGCTGCAGAATTACTTTTCCAAATGTATGGTGACCCTGAGAACAAATTATATCTAATTTTCTTGTAGCCTATCCTTGAAGAACTAAACCGAGTAAATAAGCTGTTTCAGTCAGATTCCACTAACCCGCTGCAACTCCTTACTGATGTTATGAGTTTGTATAAAGCCTTCCTTTTCCGTACTATGAAGCCTGTGACCTTTACAACTTGGCACTCCACTCTCACCTATGACATAGAGAATGAGAGAAATCATTTGCCTCTTTCTGCGGTTGACTTTGGCATTCTATTTCAATTGACATTGGCAGAATTAGACATAACATCCGAAAAGGCTAATGCAATCAAGTCTAGATGCCAACAGTTTTTGGTTGAGTTGCTCAGGCAAATGAGACAAAGGTTGCCATCAAATGTGGAGCGGCTTGAGTCTATTGCTGATCTAAGCCCCACCGTTGTTACGGGCAAACAGAAACGACCTCTTAAAGACCTGTCACTTATTCCATTATTCACCGAAGACTTAGGTAAGCTTGACCAACAATATAGCCGCATTGGTGCTATCCAGTGGCCAGATGTCAACGACAATAAAGTTGAGCAATTTTGGATTGACGTCTTCAGTCATGTGGATGCTTCTGGGGATCAGGATTTTCAAGAGTTGGGAAACTTTGCACTTTCTATTTTGGCCCTTCCATTTAGCAATGCAGCAGTTGAAAGAGCATTTTCTCAGATGGCCTTGCTGAAGACCAAACTAAGAAATCGAATGGAACAGCCGCTACTTGAGAATCTTTTGCACGTAAAATCTTATATAGCAACACATAAAATTTGCTGCAACAATTTCACTCCTTGGCCTGAAATGATATCTAGGTTTACTTCTGATATGTATGAAAGCACAGAAGGAGAAAACGATGCAATGTACGATATTAATGATTAATTTTTGCACTAAAATTGCATCAGTTGGCATTGATTGTACAGTAAATCATAATATTCTACGAATGACTTTCATCTCATGCATATTGTTCAGGTTACTTTGATGTGTAAACTAAAGTCATAGAGTCATAAATAAAGTCATATATCTGTCCTGCTCAAATTTTAATTAAGGAAATTTAAATCAATCCCCAAAAGACAAAACTTGAAATAAGCTAGTTTCTTACCATTATGTAGTATTTGTAGTCACAAACCTATGTGTTACATTTTCAAATGAAAATATTTAAATATTTTGACCACTTTCAAAAGGTGGTGCATATTTCACTGTGGACTGTGTAATTTGGTTTCGATTTAAATTTTTTTAACAAGAATTGGGCTAGTTTTCACTTATTTTGATGTAAATTTGGGCTATTTTGTGCGAAAAATAATTGGGCTACTTGGTAAGGTAGCTTGGGCGGGTTTGCAGGCTACCCATCAGGCAACACTGGTATTCAACGTGTTTCGACTTCCTCCGACCTTTAACCAGTTCATAAATCACGTTGAGTTTGTTCTCCTCCTGTTTTACGTTTTAATCTCTTCGTTTGCGGGACGGAAATGTTGAATTTGAAGAATTTATTAGTGCCTTGTCTGTTACTTCGAGGGGCAGCCTTGACGAGAAATTACAATGTACGTTTGTATGTATATTAGTATGTATGACATCGTCCATTTCAGCTGAATTGCAGATATATCTCCTCAGATTTTTCGCACACGAGCTGTGTGTTTGAATTGACCAAACCAAGTTTTGCCAAGCAACTAAGTTTGGACCCTGTTTCTAATAGCATTTATCGTCAGTAGAAAGATTGAAGTGAAAGGTTGCGCTGTGAAACTGTCTGGCGTTAGCCAAAGTAAAATTAATAAGTAGCCAAATGGCAACAGTGCTGCTCAAAGGGTTAAATATCTTTGAATGCAAAGCATTTGTAGGACAGCGTGAGGAGACTTCGCAAATTTTGGTGTTTCACCTTTGTTTTTTGGGTTTTTAATTAAAGAAATCTTTTTGGATGGTAAAATGTCAAACGTTTATGGACCAAAGTGGAATACGAAACTCGTCTTCTAGTTGACAAGTTATTCCGGTTTGAGCTTTAGAGGCGTATCAAGAATGAAAAATCTTCTTAAAGTAGAAGTGAGGTACTTATCATGTTGCAAAAATACCTGACCATCACATCGAGCCTGACACTAACCTTAATGTTTACCAAGTCGCTGTTTCCCGTCAGGTTTTTATTCATAGGTCAAAACTGGGCGGGAGAAGCGGTCATGTTGGATCAACGAGGCAAAATAGGAGACATGTGTAGCAATAATCTCACGTAAAACTTACGATTAGAAAACCCAACGACCTTTTTTTCTTTCCAGTGGCATTCAAACTGTATGACCTTGACAACGATGGTTTCGTTACGAGAGATGAAATGCTCAACATCGTAGGGTCGATCAATAAAATGGTGGTAAGTGACGACAAGTAGTTGAGGGCAAGGGCTTCGGTAGAAGGGGGTGGGGTGGCAGTCGTCCGCTGATGTCATTAAAGTGAAGGGATTACCTCCTGATCTTTGTCGCGCAGCTGGCTCGAAAATATTTACTTTCCTCATGTGAGATGTTTAATAGAGTAAGTTTCTAGATTGGTGCAAGTGAAATTAAACTGAATTATTGTTTAATTTCTTGATGGCACAAAAAAAGCCATAGTTAACATTTTGAGCGAGAAACAAGTTTTTGGCATCATTCATCATCACTTTATTTTAAACGGGAAGACCAGTAGAAGGTATTTCGTTGGTCCCCTTATCAAGCTGTTCCTGAAAGCCTCTGTTTGACTGTGGTATTGCTTTGAATTTTTATTCGAGGGCCAGACTGTTTACATCACACGAAATGACGTCATGCGTTAAGATACTTTACCTTCCCCAGTTTCCTTTATTCTCCGAATTGGACGAGTTTGTAAACAGTGGCCCCATACGGGCAAAGGTGTGACTTTCGTGGACAAATGATTCAATGTTCACTGCCTGTGATTTGCAGAGGTTTTAATTAAATTACACCTTTATGGTTTTCTCAACGGATTTCCAAGAAACAGAATTAAAGAGCACTAATTCAAAGTGAGCAGCAAGTAAAATTTTCTGAATGTGAATTTGCCTGAATTTGCCACGATTTTCCCGTATTTTTAGCACTTGAGGGAAGGGGGAATCATTTGTCCCTTATCCTGCCCTGGATGGTTTGCCTACGTGTACAAGAGAAGTCGTGCATACTGACTGAAATTTGCTTTATATTCGAAGTTTTTAACAGTACTAGATTTTATCAGTTTGGGAGACGATTGAGTCCACTTTTTCCTCCATTGGCTCCCGTTTTGTGAACTTTGATAAAGTAGGAATGAATACATAAAGCCTTAATGTCGTATTTGCTGCCCGCTTTATGTAATATTTAAGAAACGAGCAGGAGTATTGTATCGGGGTTAAAGCCGAGTATTTTAGATCTGATTAAGCACAAACTGCGAGTTTTTTTTTTGGATTACTTCAAAAACGAAACCCTTAATGCGCTAATTCGTGAAGAAAGTTTGAAAATGAATGTTTTCTAAGCCGCATAAATTTCAGGAGAAAAGTAAGAGTGCTCTGTAACATTTAAATACACGACACGTTAATAACTTTCATTTGTATTTAATTTTCTTCATGAGTTGTTATTGAGCTTTTGAAGTAAAGTATTAAAAGCTGCACGAGGATCTTATTTGATTTTCAAACGGATCTTACTTGATTTTGTTTCCAGTCGAACATGGTGTCCCTTCCAGAAGAAGAGAATACGTCAGAAAAACGGGTTAATAAAATATTTAATTTAATGGACAAGGTAAGCAAGTTTTCGATGTTGTAGTTTTTTTAATTTTATCTTTTTTCTCTCCAAGTTATTAAATTAACTAACAAAACCTTGATTTGAATTTAGCCCTTGTAAAGTGCACTGTGTAAATTTGTATACCACAAATACTGCTTGAGTATATTTAGTTCACGATCACCTCGGTTTTCTTTAATGTACCACGGTTCTTAAATTCACTTTGTAACCCCTAATTAGTTAATGTCCCTGGGTTAATATATTTATTATCCCTGAGGCATTGGCTAGTCTTGTAGCTCTACAAAAACCCAGCAGTAAATAAAATCAATCTCACTTCTTGTTTAATGATTTTATTTACGACCAAATTGATGGAGTCGCTATGGGTTCTCCTCTTGCCCCTATTTTAGCTAATCTTTTTATGGGATACCATGAAAAATCCTGGCTTGAAAACTACAAAGATTCGAAAATCTCAATTTACCGCAGATATGTTGATGACATTTTTTGTTTATTTGACAACGAACACGACGCTATGTTATTCTTTGATTACATCAACGCTCAACATCCGAACATAAAATTCACTCACGAAAAACAGTTAAATGGTAAACTTCCCTTCCTTGATGTTTTAATAGATAATTCGTCCAACGTTTGTGTCACTTCTGTCTTTCGTAAAAAATCCTATACTGGACTTTTAACAATTTTTTTCAGTTTCACGCCGCTAAACTACAAAACAGGTCTAATTCGCACTCTCGTTCACAGGACATTCAAAATTAACAATACCAACGCCGGCTTAAACAAAGATCTCAACAAACTGTCAGAAATTCTCAAACGTAATTGTTTTCCTTCGCACTTTATTGACAAAATCACAAAACAATATTTAAGGACACCCAGACAAAACCCTGACAAAAATGTTTCCAACAACACGGAAAATACCAATATCCACTATCTCAAACTCCCTTACATTGGTAATTATTCTAGACTTACCCAAATCAAAATAAGACAATTGTGTAAACGTTTCTGTAAAGACCTTAACATCAAACTAGTGTTCTCTACTTTCAAAATCAAAACTTTTTTCAGTTTCAAGGACCCGATTCCCACAGCTCTTAAATCATTCGTAGTTTATGAATTTACTTGTGCGGGATGTAATTCCCGTTACATTGGTGAAACCTCTCGCCATTTCTCAACGCGGATCAAAGAGCACACTTTAACTGATCGAAATTCTCACATCTTTAAACACCTCAATAACTCTATAAACTGCAAAAACCATTGCACACCTAACTGCTTTAAAAATTTTAGATTCGGCCAAAACCACTTTCACACTCAAATTGAAAGAAGCTATTCACATCCAAAATAAAAAACCACAATTAAACACACAAATGCAACATATGAACATCTTCCTCTGCTAGTAATTATCGTCTGATACCGCCTCCGTTAATCCTCACACAACACACTGTCATTGTAATTAATCATCTAACATATCGTCATTGTAATTAGTTAATTTATTCATACTATAATTCTTATTTAAAGCCTTGCAAACATCATCTTGTAAACTGAAGATGGCATAAGTCTTGCCGAAACATGTCTTTGAAAAGTATTCTCGTGTTTTTTAAATTTATAACTATCCTTTTGCTAACCAGAAGTTTTGGAATCTGTGAATTATTTTAAAATAATCCGAGGGTTGTTTGTAAATACAGCAAAACCTTGGTATTTTGAACTCTCAAGGGAAACGAAAATAGTTTGAAATTGTAGGGGTTCAAAATAATTAGGTTAGCGTTAAATATACAATTATAAAGTAACACGCGTCATATACGTACGCTTTGATTTGACGAGCCTCATTTTCACTAGGAATACAGAGACATTCTGACGTCATTTTCATTTTGTATTAGGATACAGAAATACGGATGACGTCACGATAACTCAAAAAACCTTGATTATTTTATAAAACAAATAGAAAATAGCTCTCGTGTCTCTCTATGCTGTGATAGAAACATTTGTGACGCCATTTCAACCCGAAAAATACCAAAAAATACTTGGCTACGCCTTATCATTTCACTAGGTATTTTTTCGGTTGAAATGACATCATTGATGTTTCTATCACAGCAGAGACAATCAGGCAATTTTCAATTTGTTAAATAGTTGTTAATATTTAACGTGATGGAATGACTCGTACCTCGTACAATTTTTGTATCAAGACACTAACAACAGTGTACATTCTTTCCATCCGACAAAAAAGTTTTTTCTCCTTTTAACCAAACTTAATGTAAAATCGGGAAAAGCATTAATAGAGCTCACTCCTACGGTGAGTTCAACAGAAAGTTCTAACGATGTAAAGAAATCGCCAATGGTCTGCTGTTGTTGATTCTTTCGAATACTCTTTCCTGTTCGAAAGTTCTGTTCACTGGTTTGACTGCAAATCTCATCTCCCTCGATGGCAAAAACACTGTAGGGTGTGATGTGAATTACTCAAACTCACACATGCACAAATGCATGGACTACAAAAGGGCCCACAAAGCGATCAGACTCAAAAACCTCCAAGTGAAACAAGACACCAGTAGCGTACGGCATCTTGGCATCTTTCATTAGGAAGTATGAGAAGAAACAAAGGTCAACATTGCGCGAAAATTTTTCATTCGGATGACGTCATTGACTGGATGATCCAAATACTGAGAGTGTTGGGCACCTCATCAAATCGCAATAGCTTGACGCACCAGTCTTGGTTTTAACGACGACTTTATTCGACATTGACTCTTGCTTTATGGGATATCGTGAGTATTAAATTGCGCACTTAAAAGTTGATGCGGAGAAACGTAGAGCCCCAACAGAGCCGGAAAACCTTGAAAACAAGGATGCAGTTTGGGGAAAGACTGAAAGTTTTTCCGAAATCGTTTTTTCCTTTCATATAGGCCGATAAAAGTAATTCATGTTTTACTCTAAGCTTCGATTAGTCTATACCCTATTGTACAATCATCATACTCGTCGACCAGACGCGGATCGCCTTCAGAGAACAGCTTGATTAACTGTAGATAAGTGCCATAAATCGCACAAGTAACGATTGATAAAATGTAGGTTTAACCAGAATTGTTTCCTGGACGGACCAATTTTCGTCGGTTGATATGATCGTTCGGGACTAGAACCTAACCACTGAGACGGCTAGGTAACCGTGTGCAGACTGGACTGGAAAATTAAATATTGTATTTACCTGATATATCCTCTCACCTAAAATTGAGGAAAACCCTGAAATGCCAACGCTCCAAAGATTTAGGATTATCCTGAATGTTATTGTCAGAGGTAGGATAAAGTTTAGCATTACAGTAAGGGTTAGGATCTTACCCCTATTGCTAACCCTATCTCTAACCCTAATTCAAACCGTTGACATGTTCCCCTTGGTGACATTTTAACCTAAACCCCATCGACTTTTTCGAAAGAGTTATCAGGTAAATGAAATAATCAATTTTCTGGTCCCAGTCTCGACACGGTACCTGGTCTCAGTAGTTAGGTTCTGGTGCAAACCGATATGATCAAATCGAGGTGTTACTGTCTTTATAGCCAGCCCCAGGCTCATTTCCCTTTCGGCCAAAACTGATGGGGAAATGTTCGTTGTTGTTTTACTGGTTTCCAGGCGCCAGCCTTCTCGGCCATCGACGACACGTTCGGTACTAGACTTCTGTACCAGTTGTCGATGCTGAGATCCATCAAGGTCTTGTTGTATAACCCGGGTGGTGACTAAAAAAGTGGACAAAATTGATAAGCTTGAAGTCAAAGCAATGATGCATATGACAACTACATTATAAACGCTGGTAATGTTCAACAATTTATTTCAATTTTCTCGAAATTTATCCACAGGAGTAATCTGAGTGATGTGTTAGCGGCTTTCCTTAACTTTGTCTTAACTGGTAACTTCATATCCTGGACTACTTTCCTGTCAAGCTCACGGAGACATTTCTTTATCCGCAAAAGGTGTCAACTTTTCAGCTTTTTGTCCACTTCCAACCTTCCTTTCTGTTGTATTGCTTTTTTTGAAAGCTTTTGAGAATTTTATATAAACTGCTTCGAGCTATTCCTTGCTTGACAAAATGGTTGACAGTACAAGCAACACCCCTCTATCGTTATGGACTTGGTAAAAGTTTACAACAAGATATCTTCTCTGTTTAAACCTCAACTCATTCATCATCGATGTAGTGCACTTCAGGTTTAAGTTGTGTGAACAATGCTTACTTGGGTAACAAAGCCTTCACCTCCAGGCCATTTGACCAACATCGCACTGTTTTAGTATGGAAAAAAATTCATGTGAACTTTGTCCACTTTTTTAGTCACCACCCGTTACTATAGCAACTTCAGGCCAGCGAGATTTTTTAATTTCATTTTGTTTGGATTTGAAAACGTTTTAATTTTAATTGATTTAATTTTTTCATTTGTTTTTTATGGGGTATTTTTTCACTCTAGTCCAACTAATCTATTTTTATTTAAAATTAAATTTTATATGATTTGAATTTGAATTAATTTTAAATTTAATTTTCTTTGTATTAAAAAGTATCAAAAAAGCTTATGGCCGCTCTTGGCCATCATACACATCTCAGTCATGTATGTAAACTTTAATTGGCCGGGCAGCCCCCATACTAAAGAAATCTGATTGGTCCACTGACTGATGAAATAAAACAAATATCTGCGTTGATTGGCTTAAAATCTATTGCAGGCTGACGTTACCATTGAGGTATGGACTCCTCAAAGCCCGCATCACCAACCTTACCCGGGGTGTGCACGCAGGTAGATGCGAGCATGTGCAAGCTCTAGTATAAGTTCTGAGTTTACTTCAGTCGTAGAATCTTGTGCTGGGATGGCATCGTGCCATTAAAAACCATTGAACTCTTAAAAAGACTGGAACGATACCTCGTTATGTCTGGCCTTACAACTGAGTGAAGCCGACATGGGGGAAGCCATGTGGGTCAAAAACACGCGTGGGAAAAAATTGTACTGAACTTTTATTTTTCATGGACAGTTAATTCTAACAAATATGCAGTCCTAACAACATTTTCTTCCACTTTACTGAGGACAATAAAGAAAACTGCAAAAAAATCCGAATTTTAGGCAAAATTTTTCACACCATGTTACGTGTTTTATTGCGTAGGGGACTGGGATGACCTGCAAATTGACCTACATGTCAACCTCCATGATGGCTTCAAAATACAGTTTGCAGGTATCGTTCCGGTCTTTTTAGCGTTCACTGTTAAAAACATGTTACTTTTTTTCTGAGTGTTGCTGAAGCTGGACGAACAAAAGGTATGAGGGAGATCGGATAAATAGCTTACTTAGTCTTGGGGAACCATCACTTCGATTACCGATGTCTAATCTGGTCTAATCGACAGTTTAACTGTTCATGATCGCCTCGTAGGCTGCGAGCACGGAAATTTTGAACTTTTACGATTGGCTTTATTTCCCAGTGTTATCACTTCCCATTGTTCGCCGTTTTGATTGCGAGAGACGCGTTATTCATCTGAATGAACTTGGTTGGACATTTTGGTTCTTCTTTTGCTTAAGCGTCTGTTGTATGAAGACTAACACAAAATGCACTATATGCAGTTAAAGAATAGGGAGAGAACGATCGAACGTCATAAAGCTTCGTCTATCCTCACGAAATTGTTTTAAAAATCCGTGACTCAACATGACGGGAAATATAAGCATTGTTTCACACCTGAAATATTACTTCGTTCTTTAAAAGCCACGCAAATGTTGACAAACCAGCAGTTAGAATTTCATTGTATGAGATCTAACCGAGTGATAATACAACGATGACCCATTTGAAGGTGAGGACATGATGAATGTGAGGCAGCTGTATTCAGAGCCGCCGAGAGAATTTTCATGTGCTCGAGCAAGACAAATTTGCCCCCCCCCCCCTCCCACACCTGTGCAAGGACATTAAGACAATAAAATGTTAAACAATATGTCATGAGTTTAGCAGCGTTGGTACAACACACTGTAAACCTTGTTTGCTAATATAGCTTGATAGAATCAAATTAAACTGGCTTAAAATCAGTATGTATACATGCTGATGTAGTTTAATGTTACTAACATAGATGCCAAGTGACCCATATTCGTAGTTGTGGACCTGCTGCACTGCTGACCTAGCCATGCTGACATGAAAAAAATTAAATAGATATGGGCCCCCTGGGGCTTCATGGGCCCCGGAGTGATGTACCAGCTGCACCCCCCTCTCCTTGGGCCTGGCTGTATTTAAACGTTTCGAGCGAATGCTTTGCATTCCAGCATCTTGGCACTGACGAACGTGTGCCATACTTTGATGACTTGATTAATTAGCACAATTCAAACTGACGTGAGATCTGAAACATGACTGTTGTTGATGCAGGTGAAAAATCACCAAAGCTAAATGCAGAATATGGGCTTGTTGACCTCAGCGAAGACACCAACTAAGAAGACAATGATTTCAATGTTTCTATGAAAGAACCAAAAATTTTACTAGATGTTAAGGCTTTAAAAGTTATGATGGATCAGTTTTACTTTTTGGTTTATGTTTTACCTGCAAGAAAGAACTTTCTCAAGCTGTTCAACATGTTATTGGCATTTTAACAGATTTGTGCTTGGCAGGACAGACAGTGGCGTAGCTGGAGTTTCAGGGGCTCCGGTTCAAGAGTAAGGGCTGGGAACCTTCAACCCTTACTTCACCCAAATTTCACTTGTCATCTATTGATGATATAATAAGCATAATGTAAAACAATAATATCTACTGTACTATTTATCGTTTATTGACATCATAAAATGAAATTTTTGTTTAATATTTTAAAAATCTGTTGACAAGTGGGGCACATGCTTATAATTTAAATGTTGTTCAGAATTAAAGGGTCATGTAGGCTTTAACATTCCCTATTCATTCTTTATTTTCAAGGATACATATATGAACTACATGTTTCAACTAGCCTTTTAATAGTCTTTTGCTGTTTGCTTTGATGACTTATTTGTTGAGTAGAGGCATGGCAAGAAGTCTTAGACAGTCAACAGAATGATTCGTTGCCTCAGAATTTCGGAACTCTCAGGGGCTCCTTGATAGTTGGGGGCCCTGGTTCAATGAACCGTCTAAACTCCCTATTGCTACGCCACTGAGGACAGAAGCAAACATACATCAGGCCTCTCAATGGGACTCGCTCGATCGCGCGCGAGCGCGCAGGCACGCGCCCCACTAATGGTACGCGCGTGAATTATCACGCGCGCTAATGTTAATTTCCGCTCGCCTGTCAAACTGTTTTGTTTTCAAAACGCTCCCGTCCTTCTGGCTCAAACTCTTAAGCAGAGAGAACGTTCAGTACCGTCACGAGCATTCTCTTGGATAGGCGCTTGTCAATGGCCCAAAACGCTTTGAATGAAAGCCTTATCGTCGACGGAAACAACCCGCTTTGGAACAGAGAAGAGAAAGAGGCCATAATAGAGCGTGCTGTTGAAATATATATGACATCAGACGGAAAAAGGTCTCTCAACCAAATCAAATTACGTCAGTGAGAAATACCGTTAACGTTGTTGACGAGGTCCACGCAACACTTGACCAAGACGAAAGCAGTAGTGAGGACAGTGAATTTGAACTTTTCTAAGAGGAATTCGAAAGCGACTCGGACTGAAGTAATATCTTAACGTTTCTGTTCCTTCTTTTGTTATAAAAAACATTGATATGACATTGTATTCGTATCGGAATTAAATTGATGTAATTACAAGAAAATTGAAAATTTTTTTTATTTTTTTGACAATCCCCCCCAATTTGTTGTTAATTAATCGCGCACGCAACGTAATCTGCCCGCGCGATAGACCGCTCGCGCCAAATTTCGAACGTGAGAGGCCTGATACATAACACTTTTAAGCTGTTTTAATATGGTCGTTTCTGGTAGTATTGTAAATCTAGGTCCTGTATAAATGTACTCTTGAAGAAATTTGCACAATGTATTTCTAGAGTCCTAATTCTACAGTTGCTATTCATTTATTCTACACAGACTGATAAATGTTATAGAGTTCACTTGGACACAAAAAAAATTGATGATATATTTTGCGGGATAATATTTTGTACTTTCTGGAGTTCATTTATTTGAAACAAGCTTGTATTTCTCATTGAAGGAATCACAATTAAATGATTAGCTATTAACCAAAATATTAATGAACGTCTCAAAAGTGGACACTCAGGCTTATTATGTAAATTTAGGAATACTTGTCTCATGTGATGTCCACATCCATGTAGCTTGTAATACCTATAAGTCTATTAGGCAGCACCTACACATGCAATATTGCTGGCATGCAATGAAAGTAAACAAACCTTTGTGGATTACAAACATGTCTGTAAGAGGACACCATTACAAGGTGTGGAGGGTGTCAGCTTATGGGAGGTTTGACTATTGTGATACGATTGCATGTATTGGGAGTAGTGTCAGTTTTAAATTATTTTGTTGATCAATGGGATCAATAGAATAGAGCACTTTATATGGGTATTGTAGCTGTTATAGATTAATATTTAATAATACTGTATATATTCACTAAATACATGTCATGACTGGTGTGAGGGTAATGGACAAATTACTAAAAACAGATTTAGTTCTTATGACTGAGACACTGCAACTCATAATGTCAAGATAACAAAAGGAGTCCCAGAGCAGATTCCAGATTAAGTTGCCGTGTTGTGCAGTACAGTACAGTTCCTGTTCCAGTTTTACCATCTGCTGCATTGTACTACATCCAGTCAGATTTATTTCCAGCATTTTGCTGGATTCTCCCATGTTTTGTTTCTATGCCTGAAAGAGATTGAAATTTATGTGGACATACTTCTAATTGGTGTATTTTGCCTTGGAGTAATGAGAAACAAATCAAGTGTCAACATATAGGTCTGTAATGGGACAAAATGGTGGTTGGCAAATAAGGTCAATTTAGTTCCTGGGAAGAGTCACAATAAATACTTACTAGATGGTTTGGCTCATGGGAAGAGTCATAAAAATAAATACTTATTAGATTGTTTTGTTTATTTTGCATTCAAACTTTTTAAAAAGTCTGTCCACCAAACTAGAAATTAATTTTAATATATGTACTGTTGGCCAAAAGCTCTGCTTTTGGTCTCCAGTTCAATGTTTCCAATCAGTTATATCCAGACCATCTTGGCCAGTGTTCGGGTGAAGCCTGTGTGTACCTAGGTGAAGTAATATATACAGCATGTGAATATATTTGTCTGTATCATGACTATAATCAGTTCTATGCTTATGGTATGTCCTTGTATCATCTGCATACTGGCCACTATTTTCAAAGGTATACCCAATCCCCTAAATTTGTAGTATTTTAATGACTTAGCTTGCTGATAGTTCTGGTCAGTTGTCTCGTAAACCTTTATGCTAGAAAGGGGGCTTTTGAAAAAGGTTACTCTGAGGGGATTGTTTTTGTTATTTATTTTGTGTTTACACTTCTGAAACTGCTGTTATTCTACCTCTAGTTCAGTTATGAGTGAAGCTAGTGGAGGTGCCAGTTACTCTGAGGCTCATAGTAAGTATAATTATATTAATATTATTATATGAATTTGGATAATAGTAATTAATGAAAAATTTTAAAGCAAGTAATAAAGGAAAGAAATGTTGAACCTATTGAAGGTGTGAAAAAAAAAAGCCAAAGTAGTTTGTAAATACTGGTAACCAGGTTTAGATTTGAAATTATATGACAAGCATGTTGCAAACACTTTTATATCACAAATACATGGGAGTCAAAATACCCCTTAATTAAAGTTGGTAGTTGCATTTGCTGATCCTCTTTCAATGAGAGACTATGAAAAGAGAGTCTGTCATGTATGTAGGGTGAGGCAGTTAACCGGAAAGAATCGGTTATTTTTACAGATCAGTTTCATGAGTCTTCTTAATATCAAATAACTGACTAACTGAAATAACCGATTCAAAATTTAAAGACAAACAAGCGTGCTACATGTGATTGACACCGAATTATAAGCAAACTACAAAATGACTGATGATTATGCGATTGCACGTGTTTAGATAGGTCAATGTGAGAATAGTGCTGCAATTGTTTGAAGCGAAGACGTGTGGGCAGACAAGAAGGTTATTAAAGTGTGTGACTCATCGCTTAACAAGTTGACCGCGAAATATCCTGTTATTGACTGCGTTGAAGATCCGTTGAAGTAGTGGCAATGACAAGAACTTGAACTTCTGCTTTTAAGCCAACTCACCAAGAGATATTTGAGCATTCAGGCTTCAAGTTCTCCATCGGGACGTCTATTTAACAAGGCAGGGCTTGTCAGCACTCCCACACGAGCACAGTTGAAACCTGAAAAGGTTGACGCGCTCGTCTTTTCAGCCGAAAACTTATAAACAATCATTCATACTGTACATAACTAGTAAAGAAACTACTTTTATATAAATATAATTATGATAACACACAAGACTCATGGTTTATTTTGGTCACAATAATTTAATTGATCAAAAGACTCGGTTATGTCGGTTATTTTGTAATGGTTTTCGGTTTCGGTTTTTTCACAAAACTGCCTCACCCTACACGTATGTCCTTTTTCAATACCCAGTAAAACCTCACACTGTCTTGGCTGTAACTTTATAATACTTGCCATAAGCTCTTCATTGGCTGATCCACAACTTCAGTTACAATTTTTCGAAAATTGCCAGATGATGAGCTATTTTCAGGTGACACATTTTTCTTTTGGTCAATTTTTCTCTTCCCCAAATTCTTCTGCACTTTCTTCTTACTGTATTTGGTTGACCGTATGTCATCAGTTCTTGCCCTGAAGTCTAGAATTCCTTCAAGGAGTATAAGAAATCTGTAAAACTGAATACATATAAGTTTACTGTTCCCAGAGTGGTATGTTTAATTTCAGTATGAGTTTCCCATAAAGTGCAATCTTGATCATCATTTCTGCATGTCAATGTATTCCATGTGAAAGTACAGCCTTTATGATTAAAAATGGTGCAGAAAAAAGTGCCCAACTAATCCAAGGAGAGCATTTAACAGCACTTCAGGAAACAGGTTAATTTATTTCAGGGAAAAGAATCTGGAAATTGATTTGATGAACACAATAATTATAATGTGGAGTTCTGGAAAACCAGTACTAATATAAAGTTTCCTTGTAAATTGTTTGCCAGATTAAGTGGGTTTTTTATTATGGTGTGGTACATTCCAATCTCTTTCAAAGGAATTATTCCCTTGTTCAGTCAGGTTCTGTTCATCTTTTACTGATATTACTGTTAGAGAAAAAGTTTTACATTTACAAATAAACTGTGGGTTGAGATTTATTTAGAAACATTTTGCCAGTGCTTGTTTATAACTTTCCTGGTGGCATCAGATTTCTATTATTTTACCCTGGGGAATGCCAGATGATTTTACTTGTGACAGGTAGAGCTCCAGCCGGGAAAAGGATAGTTATAACAATCAAAATTAACTCTTTCCTGACAGTGTAAGCTTACAATAATTTACCTCTGGGAAATGCCAGACAATTGTACTCACAAAAGGGGGAAATGCTGCCTTGAAAGGGTAAACTAAAAATTTGAGATGGTTTAACTAAAACCTGGTTCACAAAAGTGAGGCAAGGACCAGTAAAAGAGCTAGCACAAGTACTGGAGTGTTCATACATCTGAAGTAAGCACAAGTATGCATGACATACGTTCTATTTTGTTTGCTTGGTGGCATCTTGTGGTAGTGCTTGCAGTTGCCTTATTCCAGTCAGGGACTCCTCTTTAGGAGATGGGAGCACTGGTGATACCATGGAAGACAACTGGGGACTTGTTCCCCCATTTTTCACTTAGGTGAATTTTCTATTTCTTCAAAATTTTAGGAGAAAATATTGAGGGAAGGGTAATGGTTGTTTGAAAATTGATAATTTCATCACCACTATTTTCACTGGTCAAGTCACCCCATCATTACTGGACCATTTTGGCCATGATGAGGGTCCTTGTCAGCAAAAAACATGTTGTAAAATATCATTGGCTTGTAAGCTCTAGCATGTTAAACAGACAACTTATTGAACTCATGGAATAACACACAGGTCTGGTCCTAGGTATTAGGACTTCTTCGATGTTACCCTGGCTAATCCCAGGTTTAACTGCCATTGGCTAACATGAGATGATTTTACATATAAAAGGACGACCTCCCGTCAAGGGAAGGTTTAGAGATCCAAATTCTGGGTATTTATTGTAATTTGAAAAAAGGGGGGATTGAAAATAGAGGTTTCCGGATGGATTAGAGTGTTGCCTTGAAAAATTATGAAAAGTTCCTCCCCTGGACCCCACCTGTTACCTCCAACTTTCTCGTTGCTGGTTGTGCCACTCATTGGGAGGTAGTATTTCCCCTTGAAATGTTTTGAATACCTTAGAAATTTGATGGTTTTAAATTTTAAAATAGCAAGAATGAAGATTAGAAGCAGTATAATTGTATACCTGTAGTCAGGAGTGGTGCCAGAAGGTGCATAGGTGCCTACGGTCCGCCCGGCCTTGGAACCTTAGTGTACCTATTTGGGAGAAATTAACAATTTTTCAGGGAATGAAGTGGGTAGGAGATAAAGTGTTTTCTCATTTGTACTGTATTTAACGATCGAGAAACTGAAGTACACTTTGTTACTGTTGATAACACATAAAGTGGAACCCCGCCATACGGCCACCTCGTTATTACGGCCACTTTTTTTTGTTCAGGCGAAACGACCACCCATTTTCTTATAAGAAAACCCCGTTAATGCGTCCAACGGCCACATTGTGAAATCCCATCGTATATATTTCTTTATAAATTCACTTCATTAATGCGACCTCTCAAACCAAATGCGCATTCCGAAGGACATATTAGTGACAAACGAAATCAAATCTTGAGAAACAATTACGATTTTCTGTTTTAATTGAAAATGTCTGTAGCATATCATGTCGTTGAATTTGAAAACAGCCATTTCCTTTACAAAGTAAGCAATGTAATACCACCCCTATTAAATGACAAAGAAAAATAAAACTTGGCAAATAATATCCGTTATTATGAAACGATAACTTCAAATGATTACGTCATTGTAATTGCACAGAACAAGTCAATCGAAAGTCCCAGATTTTTTTTCAAAATTCTGTTGAAAGTTAATTTATTAATTAAAGTAACATGTAAAATTGGTGAGTTTGGGGTCTTTGTTTTGAAAAGGATAGTATCTACTACAGATTGTTCCAGTTTATAAAATTCAGTTATGTTGATATTACTGTGTAGTTCCGTTTCAATTAAGTTATATCTGCATTCCGGATGCTCAAGAACTGTTGTTTAGAAGTGTAATCGTGATATAACTGTTAAGACGTCACTTAAAAGAGACCAGCCATGAAATTTGACCCTGCCGCGTTAATACGGCCAGATACTTTTGGCCCGTTGTTCGTATTTCATACGTACTATATGTATCTGGTATTGATTTGGCCACGGAAAATAATCAATTGTCTAGGTCACATTATGTTATTATCAGTTGTTCTCGTATATGCTGCTAAAAACGACATGGCATTTTACACCTTGACATTCTAAAATTTTTAAGGCGTGTTTTTCTGAACCCGCTCGTTTTCTTCCCTTTTTGGGGATCTGAGCACCCGGGCGTCTATGCGCCAAAGTCAGCAAACCAGAGCAAGCACGAGTATAGCAAGCTCGCATTCATGAAGTTTATGAAGCAGAAGTCAGAAACCCTTGAGAAGTTCAAAGAATATGTAGCCGTAACAGGGACTCCTAGAAAGCTACGGACAGACAGTGGAACGGAGTTTACGTCGAAACAATTTAGAGATTATTGCCGAGAGTCGAAAGTGAAACAAGAATTCACAGTTCCTGAGACCCCGCAGCAGAATGGAGTTGCTGAACGTTTCAACAGGACCTTATTGGAGATGGGTCGATGTTTACTCATCCAAGCAAAGCTACCAAGAAAATATTGGGCAAGAGCCTTTGCAACTGCAGTGCATACCATGAATCTATGTGTCAGTTCAAACAAAAACGGGAAAAGCCCTTTTGAACTATTCATAAAGAGAAACCCCAAAACGAAGCATCTTAAAGTATTTGGCTGCACAGCATACACCATGCGAAGAAAAGCTAATTTGAAGAAACTTGACCCTAGAGCCGTGAAGACAAAATTTCTTGGATATGATGACAAAAGTACCGCGTATATTTTACAAGAGTTCCAATCTAAGAAAGTCGTTAAAGCACTCAACATAACATTCGACGAACGAGAAATTCAGCCTTTGGATATCAAGCAAGTACCAAATGAAGAAAATGCCGATTTCGAGAGTCCAAATTTGGATTTAGAAAATGTCCTACTCCAAAGGGACAACATACAAAAACCAACCAAAGATCAAGTGTGGGAAGATAAAGAAAACCAAACGACTGCAGACGAAGAAACTCAAGAAGAGGAGGTCTTGGACAACGAGGTGGAAAACCCACTACCGAGGAGTGCAAGACGTAGACACCCACCCGAGAGATATGGTTATTTCTATAATTTTAACGCAGTCGAAGAAGGAGATGTGGGCGAGCCCAAGACATATCAAGAAGCCATCAATTCAGTAGAGGCCGAAAGTTGGGATCAAGCGATGCAAACAGAGTATGATTCACTTGTTGAACACAATACTTGGACGATTGTAGATAAACCAAAGAATAAAAAGGACTTCCCTGTCAAGTGGGTGTATAAGGTTAAGTACGGACCAAACGGCCAAGTTGACAAATTCAAGGCCTAGATTTCTTCGAGACCTACGCCCCAACGTGCAAACCAGAGATCTTTAGAATTTT
Organism: Heliopora coerulea; assembly: GCA_030142905.1. Lineage (NCBI taxonomy): Eukaryota > Metazoa > Cnidaria > Anthozoa > Scleralcyonacea > Helioporidae > Heliopora > Heliopora coerulea. Next base: position 26,590 of record JASJOG010000480.1, read on the forward strand.
ATTGGGAATCGCGGCACAGAAGGATCTGTACCTCGGCCAACTGCACGTCAAGTCAGCCTACCTCCATTCACCAACTAAAAAAGAAATTTTTCTTGAGCAGCCCGAAGGTTTTACCAAAGAAGGAGAAAGCGGACAGACGCTAGTTTGCTTACTGAATAAGTCAATATATAGTCTGAAACAAGCGGCAAAGAATTGGTACCAAGCCTTAAAAAGTTTTCTTCTAAGTAAAGGATTTCAACACAGTCGCAACGACTATTGTCTGTTTGTCAGAAAAGAACCAGAAGACAAGTTCACGTATGTACTGGTGTGGGTCGATGACGTTATAGTCGCTGGAGAGAACAGTGAAGCTGTTGATGCACTCAAGTCAGTATTCAAGGAAAGATTCGAGATGGATGATCGAGGCGAATTGTATTGGTTCTTAGGAATGCGAGTTAAGAGATCGCAAGACAAGATCACAATCAATCAAGACAAATACATCCAAAGTGTACTGAACAAATTCAATATGAGTGACTGCAAACCTTTAGCCACACCAGCAGAAGTTAACCTGAAACTTGTAAAGAGCACAGAAAAGTCCCTGCTCATAGATCCAAAGCTATATGGAAGTTTGGTTATATTCTTACTTTACATAAGTAAACAGACACGCCTAGATATTCTCAACACGGTTAATCAACTATCACGGTTCCTCGAGAAGCCCGATATTTCTCACTGGAAGGTAGGAAAACACTTACTGAGGTACCTGAAAGGAACGACTCATTTGCAACTAACTTACTCAAAGAACTCCACAACAGAATTATTGGGAGACTCTGATGCAGATTGGAGTGGAGACATCAACGACAGAAAATCAACCACAGACTGCTATTTGAAGTTCCAAGGCAATAGGGGAGCGATTAGTTGGGAAGTTAAAAAGCAACCAACAGTTGCACTCTCATCTACAGAAGCAGAATATCAAAGTATGGCAGCAGCAGTGCAAGAAGCGATATACCTCCGAGCACTCATGCAAGATTTTTGTTGTCCGACCAAATTACCAACCGAAATTGGAGAAGATAACCAGTCATGTATAAAGATGTGTCACAACCCAGTAATGCACAAACGTTCCAAACACATTGATACGAAGTTACATTTCATCCGAGAAAGGGTAGAGAACGGAGAAGTGAGAAATCATTATGTTCCTACAGAAGAGATGACAGCGGACATCCTTACAAAGTCCTCTACCACGACCCAAGGTGGAGAAACACCAACTTGTTCTACTAGGAACTGATCCAAACTCAACTTAATAGTCACATAGTAGAGTCTGAGTGGAGGTGTTGGGAAATCAATATAAAAAGATAATTTACAACTAACTTATTAATGTAAAGGCTTATCGTTTGACACACCCCGGAAACACGTTGTTGGTGTCAATTTGATTGACATTTTATTAGGAACAAGATCTTGTTGATGTTTTGTTTGTTCTCAAGCAAAGGAGTGGCTCTCGCCAGATGACAGGTTACAGTCAAATATCCTGTAAATATTTATGTATATAATAAAATAAACAAAACGTTCTTTGTTGTTCGCATCCCTGAGGGTCAAGTGAAAAAGTTGTTTACTTTTCATTTAACCGTGGGGCTCTGGTTTCATTGTCAAGTTATTCGAAGGCCGCACTTGATGCCTTAGTCCTAGCTGCATTGAAGTGACGTTGGATGTGCTATGCAGCTGTAAGGAATCGGGGAAGCGCAAAGCGATGGTTTTAACACACTATACACATACTATATGTATTATCGGCAATGAAGAGCCAATTACTTTAAGGAACCTCCTTCTAGCTTTCAGTTCTGCACCCGCGATCAGATATTGGTTGTTCAGTTAATTTTTTTTCTGGTAGTTTTGCCAACCCTGAGAAAAAGCTGCGTGTTTACAGTAGAATTCCCAAAGTAGCGGCCCTCGCTAGACTCGGGTTTAGTGCCCATTAGGGGCCGCTAATTTCGAGGGGTGTAACGTTCTGGTGGCAAAAAATTAAGTTATATCAATTATATATTGTAAAGTTATACATTAGACGACAGATTCAGAGGACGCGTTTGAAATGGAGAAACCATGCCATCAAAATAGCGTGATGGAGCAATAGTATGTCCGGTGTCTTGATCAGCGAGGAAAGATTGCCGACCCGTTGGTAGCTGCTCATACCAGTGCATTTTGAAAGAAAAACACTGATTACGTCTCTGGGGCTGGAAGGTGCTACCTGTAACGGCGGAGATTGTACAGACTTTTATTTCCCAGACTGGATGATGGAGAGGCGTAGTTAAAATGTCATGAATAAATATATTCAGCAAAGCAGGAGGAAAGAGCCAAAAATTTCAGCCTTGTGAATTTCACTGTTTTTATTTGGGAGATATTTATTATCCCTTCAGGTCTTACTTCAATTGTTTTGTGATTTAATTTACCCACAACTCCTCTGCTTCAATTGATACGAGTCACCATTAAATGTATGTCCACGAACAGGCAATGTTTTCCCATTTTGTGACTGAGGAAAATCGATTGTATCATCCACTAAAGTTTGTGTCATATTTCCCAAATTGTATTTGTTTTGGAAAATGTTTAGTGATCGAACGGATAATTACTTGGCTATCCGCCAAGTCGTAACCAGTTACTGTGGCTTTATGGAATTATTGTTTATTGTCAAACAGTCCCTTTCATCCTGATAACTGAATGCCTCTTTCTTTAATGATCCGGGCTAATCGTGGAATGACCTTTTTCTTTTAATTTACTCACGATGGATAGTGACATTTTGTAATTACCTTTTAAGCCCAGTCTACACGAGTGCGTTTCCTGTGGCTATTTTTTAGTAACCATTTTTATTTGCTCGTGTACATGAGGAAATTTGCCCGAATTTTATGTGACAAATACATTTGCTTAAAGACTGGCATGCCAGTTTTTATGTGGCAAAGAAAAAAGTCATATGCCAAAGTTTGTTCGTGTGCACGAGCCGTCAAAAAAAAAATTTGCCACTTATTCAGAGGTTGGCAGTGGCTTCTTTGGTTTTGTCTCCACTGTCCATAGTCATTTCTGGCGCACAGGCAAACGAGTTTTCAACATAGCATTTGTTGTCATTATACACGAGCAAATATCTTTGTCACAGAAAATTTGCTGTTGTGGGCTGGGCTTTAGAGGTTCTTCTCTCCTGCTTTTCTTCATATGTAAAAAGGAAACAGAACTGACCATTTAACATTAGCGGAAAGTTGTTCTCGTGGCACATTTTTTCTCCCAGTGCTCGATTTGCTCGTGGGTTAATGTATTAACTTCATGAAGTCAATTTCATTCTTTTTCGGTTATTTAACTTCAGCTTACCGGCATCTGTAGAGCGCACTTGGTGCGTATGAGACCTTTTTCTTCTTTTCTACCTTTCCTTTCTCTCTCAGAAAGTATGTCAACGGATCCCTTTCTGCCTTGGCATTGAACTGTATTTTTTTTGTTATAGGGTAGTTTTGATCGTTTTTAAACTCAAAGCCTGCTCAGAAAACAATTTTTAAATCGCCTTCACTGAAACACTGGCTATCGTTAAATTCTATTAATATCCCTTTTTATAGAACAAGCACCACCGGACCGTTTACAAATGGAGGAGACTGTTGAAATAGCGAGAAGTATTGCAAGTGTATGGAAGGAAGTAGCCTTACGGACAAGTCGATTTAAAACGTACGAAATTGACATTATAAGTCGTTCCAGAGTTCATGAAGACGAAACGGCCAAGGCTCTTACGATGCTTAAACGTTACGTGGAGCGGGGAGGAACGAGACTAAAGCTAGCCGAAGTGCTTCATATACTTCAGTTCGTCTCTCTATCTCAGAAAATCCTGCTTGGATATTTTATCGATACTGGTGAGGAACAGTAATCCATGGATTTTAAGTTTTCAAATTTTTTTATTTTAGAAAAATTTAGAGATAAAATGCAATGGAATTTAAGTTTCTTTCATATGAAAAAGCTCTAAAAAATACGCGGAAAGGCGTTCACAAGTCTTTCATATCTCAATTCGTTTTTGAAATGTATGAATTCAGGTTATGGATAGAGCGTTGTGATTGCGGGAAAATAACGTATGTTTTTGAGACTATTCAACCGAGTCAGTTGAAACTTTGCACGTGAATTCATCGCGTGGTACAAAACTTCATTAAGTCAAAAGTTATGTTAGCATAGTAATTTATCGGTTAATGGGCCATCACTTGAGTGAATTATTTGTATTCCTCTTCATGATGATTTTTTCAAAAAAGTATAAATAGAGAATACTTTGCGGTTATGGGTCAAAAAGCGAACACGTCTGCGAGGAGGATAAAAAGGTCTGGGAAGTTACGTGTCATGTCAGGCTTCGAGAGCTAAGATGATTTTGCTTTTGTGATGTTTCCGGTCATGAGAGGCTTTCAAGTCCAAATTTTCAAGTGATTTCTTTGAATAGTCGTAACGTTATTCAGAATTTCCTCGTCAGTAACAATGGTGTGTCCTTCAGTATAGTCGAGGTAATAAACTATCTCATTAACATATCCAAAATGTTGTCGGCGTATTCTTGGAAAGTTGTAAACTTCATTACTTTCGTTGTGAACTCAGTTGTGTGTTGAAAACCTTTTTTATGTGATGCAAAGTTTGTTTTTCGGTGAAACGTTTGCTGTGTCGTGCAAACTTTTTGTGATGCATAACTTCGTTGTGTAGTGCAAACTTTGTTTTGTGGTTAATAATTACGTTGTGTGTTGCAAACTTTGTTACGGTGGTGGTGGTGGAAACTTCGATACGTAGAGCAGACACCCTGGAAACGTATTTTAGCAGCCTCAGACGATTTCATCTGACTTGGCGATTTCATCTTGTTTCACGTAGGGCCGCCGAGAGAATTAGCCGATGCCCGTGGCAAAACTTTTTCTGGGTCTCTATTTATGACGTCATAGCCTATGACGTCAGAAATAGGGCCCCAGCTTACATGAAGTTTTGAGAGCAGGTGTACCCGTTACCCCCTGTATAGCACTAATTATCCCTTCGCATCCTTGCGTTTCAATGTCAATATGTCGTGTAAGGTGCACTTTATTAAAGCTGTAATTTAAATTGTTACAGGAAAAGGCCAAAACCCAAAAAACCTTTCCGCTTCTGTAAGACGTTCTGTATAAATTTTAATTTGTTAACACCATAATGGTTAATCGTTTTATGTCTGGTAGATTATCGCTGATTAGTCAAAACCAACCCATGGTAACTCCTTCTAATTTTGGGGGGCCCCTTTGAGTTGGGGGCCCGGGGCAATTTGCTCCCCTACCCCCCCTTCCTCTCGGCGGCCCTGGTTTCACAAGTAACACGCTTGGCGGGTCCACGTTTTAGTTCCCCAATTTCTGGGTAGCTTGGGAACAACCTAAAGTGCGGGCAAGACCATCCTACACGACAACGCTGAAAATATCTGATAAATGACACTGATTAAGTAAAAATGACCGAGTTTTGATGGGAGGGTTTTTTCCCCAAGTCGGGCCCTCGAAGGACTACGTCTTTCGTAATGTGTCTATATGATGACGAAATTTCTACACTTTTTAATCGATTACTTCTGACCTCGGTATTACGCTTTACTTGGTACTAATTTATTTTTTTCAGATCCGGAGGAGGCATTGAAGAAAGCCTATTCGCAAGCACTTGAGGAGGGGAATACGCCAAACACGCGAATTCCGATCATGCTAGTTGGGCAGGGTAGGGTGGGGAAGACCTCTCTGAAAAGACGTCTTTTAGGACTACCGTTCCAGCAAAACCAACGCAGTACCACTGGGATTGACGTTGGTGTCGTTGAGGTAACAGAAAAGAATGCGGAATATCCTTGGAAAAGTAGAGATGTGGAGGATTTTATGACAAATCAGAGTGAGGCGAAGACTATGTCTTATAAAAAGACTGTCGAGTGCATTAAAAGAGGAGACCAGGAGAAATTTGAAGGGGATACGCCGGCGTCACTGAAGCCACCTACAACAGCAGAAATCTCCAAATTCCAACTACAGATGTCCAATGACAACGAAGATGTTTTACGGATATTTCTGTTTGATTTTGCGGGACAGTCGATCTACTACGATACCCATGCGTGCTTTCTAAAACCTCACTGTCCATATGTTTTAGTTCACGACCTTTCCATGCCGCTAGATAATATTGCCCAGCCCAGATTTAAACCTACAACTGCTCGTGCCGAAATCAAGTTTAAAAATCCTCTTTGTGAAACCAATTTGGACTATTTTTCGTCATGGTTGAGGGTCTTGGAGATTTTGACAACTGGTGAAGGAGAGCAATCTTGTGATAATAATGATTACCTATCGACTTCCGAAGGAGAGAAGTTTACCCTCCCACCAGTTTTGATTGCTCTAACAAACCTCGATAAGGTTAACCACAATTTCAGCGTAATAGAAGAAGTAAAAGAGCGGATCAAGAATGTCATCTCTGGGAATACATTTACCAATGTCTTTCCGGAGTTCTTCCTCATCGACAACACACTGGCGGTCAACGTTGGAGATGACATACAAAAGCTTCGTAAAAAACTTTTTGAAGTCTCCAAGGCAATCCTTAAACAGGAAAAGCCAGTGCCTTTGAAGTGGATGCATTTTGAAGCTGCATTAAGCCGGAAGCTATCATCGAACTGCCGGTATATCCCAGTTGAGGAGGCAAAGGAAGAAGCGAAGGCCTATGGTGTGAAGCGGTTCGATCATGTGATCACATATCTACACCGCCAAGGTGTAGTTGTACACTTCAGTGGGTCACGCGTGGTAGTCCTGGACCCTGCTTGGTTAGCGAACCTCTTTGTGAAAGTAATTACCGTGCCTGCTGTATGCGATGCCGTTGATAGGCGCACCTTCGATGAGTTTAAGAAGAAAGGAATTTTGTTCCGAAAACACCTTAAGAATCAACCTCACGGAGAACTTTTAGAGGAGTTAATGCAGAGGTTCAATCTGATTTCGCCATGCAAACATGATGGAGAGGCAGCTTTTTATGTTCCTTCAGTAGCCCCTTCCATGGGAGAAGGAGAGAAGATAGAAGAGAAGCTGAAAAGGAGCCCTATCGTTTCGCTGTTTCTCAAATTTCGTCACAAGCTTGTGCCACTTGGACTATACTCCAAACTTCAAGTGAAATTGATTATTGAGTGGGAAAAACTCTTCCCTAACCAACAAGTAAAGCCTTCTTTCTACTGCAACTACTCCTTGCTTCCGCTTACCATAGATGGTAATGTGTTCGCTGTTTATTTGATCAAGCTCATCGAGTCCATCAAGATTGGCGTGGTTCCGAAAGAAACCGACCATCATATTCATCAGGAGTTTGCCAGGCACCTGAAGGACATAATGTGCAGATGCTTGAGCGATCTTGAATCGCCAGACCAACTATTTTTCGGCTCGACAAGTTATGAGCTTGCAGTGAAGTGTTCCGCCTGCTTTGGCAAAGAAGGAACCTGTGCTCGTCATGGCAAGACGCAGTGTAATTTTGACGACTGTGGCCACTTCTGGTCACTCAGTGACCTACAAAGGAAGTATGACAACCAAGAACCTGCACTTTGTTTAGAAGATGAATATCAGCCTGAAAAGTTCGATCTAAAATTAGTGGAGGCCTGGCTAAGTACCGGTATGTAGCAAATTTTTAAGACAATGCGGGTTTTCAAGGGGAAAACATGTGAAATTAAGGGAGCTAAAATGAATAGAGGATTTCTCCTGTATGAAAGTGAGTCAACACTTTGTTAGACATCTGCATTATTGACGTTGAATTCAAAAGGCAAATAAGTTTAAAAGTGTTCAAGTAAGGTTTTTAGAGTTTGACGTTTGTTTTTAATTTCCTTGGAAAACTGACGAACTGAAAAGTTTTAAAGTATGTAAAAATTGAAGTGAATCAGACGTACATGTCTTAAGAAATCAAGTAGGTAATGTAGTAAAGTTTTGCCGAAAAACGGCGGTTTTTTGCACTTGCTCCAACGAGCTAAAACCACAACTTTTTGTCCTTAATTTATTCACTGCCAGTTAACTTGTGGGAGAGTTCGTTTCCAAATTAATTATTTTTATTAGATTAAATTCTGTGAGTAGATGATGCACCGTTTTAATGCTTGCCTTCGTGGAATAGGGAATATTTTCTATCCTGCATTGGACATTACATTTTTGTTCATTCAACTTGCATTTTAGGTCAGACTGACGTGTTTGATCTTCCTCCTCATAGTATAATTCCCGACGAAGTGAAACTCCAGGTTTGTAAAATTCATCATGACTTTTTATCCAGTGGCGTTCGGTCTTCTTAGCGTCGTGTTTTTCTTGTTTAATGGCCATTATGTGGTATGATGACATACAAAAATGTCACTAAATTGATTAATGAACTAAATTACGAAACTCATATAGTTCACTACGCAAGTATAGCAATTTATGAATGGGTTACAACTCATACAAAAACTTAATTAGCTTGGTTGCATTAATCTGATTAACCTGAAAACCTGTAAATACGCGTAGTCGAGTGACGTTTTGATTCCTTAAGAGACGAAACTATGTTGTGTAATTATTTATCCAGAAACCCACCGTGCTTTTTGAACTTCCCTATATAAGAAGCTGGTAGGACCCACGCATCAACGCATCATTATATCCTACAGCAATAGGATTCAGCATCTAGGTTGACCTCCCTAACCTGCCGCTAATCCTTTCCGTGCATGGATTGTTATCTTCATTACAAGAACATCTGTATAAAGCTACCTCATCGGCGAAGTTGCCATATGGTGGCAAATAGTCATGGTGATACGCATTCGAACAGAAAAACAATTTACTTCCTCTTTGAACGTATAGAGATGAAATCTACCACAAAATCTAATGTTTTAAACGGACAAGAAACTCGACCGTGAAGAGTAAATGATGTAGAGGAATTTGTTTAATAAGTATGCTTCTCCAGGCTCGAGCAAATTACAATAAAACGATAAAACCAAGCTTTCGGTCTAGAGTCCATCATCATACATGGTAAAGTGGTTAAAACAAGCTCATAAACGTCGATATCTCAGGTGGTAGACCAGCGGTCCCGGAACACGAAGATGCGAGTTCGAATCCCGCTCAAATAAACTCAGTTTTTCGAGTTGACTTTTGCAGTGTAGGTTAATCATGAAATTTTCAATTCAAGCTTTAGCCGCGTTTGCATCTTTCCCGCGAAAAACTCTTATAAAATCACTCTCTCTTCCTCTTCAAGTTGTGATACGGTGCTGTGCAGTGATAGACACTTATAGTATGGCACCGTGCATGCAGAAAACTATTTTAATTTATTAAGCATTATCCTCAATATATTTCCCTTCACCGTAACCTCACATCGTGGGTTGTTACCTTAAACCACTAATATGGGTGTTTTTCTTTAAAGAAATAAGTAAAACACTGTTTTAAATAAATCCAGCTTCATACAGCTATGGTTCGTTCGGGTTTCGTCTTCTCAGTAGTCTTTCGAGCTCAGCTTGGACGAACCATTTTCGTCGCCTTTTTACTCCAAGATTTTGAAATAAACTTTTATGCCTCATGACCTGTCTCCATGTACGCTTTGTTGCATAAGTGAGAAGTGCTTGGCCAAACGAACAGAGTAAAAATGTTGAGTTTTACTGGATTTGTTTTTTCGGTTAACAAAACCTAATTAAACTTTCATATTCTTCTCAATAAATGTGTAGTGGTTGATCCGTTAACTTGGTAGTATGTTGATAAAAACGAAAGTGCTTTCTTTTTATAGGAATATTCTCCTAGGAACAGCTTACAAAGTGTGCTACAAGCTGGTAATTATGTTCCACCAACTTCAGGTAATGACTGTTGAGCTACTGGGGATTCTCATCATACCGCAATGGGGGGCCCAGGCTCCCCCGCAATTTAAGTTGGTGACACCAAATTCTCCACCTTTCTAAAGCACTCGCTACTACAAAGCTAAGTGGTTATTTTGCGACGAATCTCACGGAAAGACTTGCTTTGGCTTGTGGATTTTACTCGTCGAATAACGGAAATTCCGTCTCTTCGGTTAAATGTACCAGGTCCCTAGCAATATCAGATGGTAGAAGTTCCACCTACCGTAAAAACCATATACATTTAGGAATATCAAACAGCAAGATATTTACGTACGTTAAGGCTCCTCAAATTTTCGAAAACTTACTCATTACTTCTCTTGGAAAGCCTCGTGTGTAAATTACATTAGCGTTGCAAACTGAACTCAAAAATGTAATTATGTATTAAATGTTAATTAATTTATTGAATAATTGATTGATTGATTAATTTATTTGTTTATTTGTTTATTTATTCATTCATTCAATCTTTTATTCGTTCATTTATTTGTTTATTTAAATTTATTAAGCCGTAGGGAAAAGGTTTTGCACCTTGGTACCTAGCAGTGATAGCTGGTATTTCAAACTTGTGGAGTTTTTCTTTACCTGACTGTATTGTAATTACTAAATGAATAAGAAAAATAAGGAACATTTTTCCTTGGGCGACTATAAAGAATCGGGGGCGGATTACACAGTCTGCCCTTCACTCGATTAACTGCTCCACAGTCCCTGGATAGTAATGTGAGGAACTTGATGGGCATTAGGAAGCTGTTCAGTTCTTAAATATGCCAATCACCATGCATAAGCCGAAATGCAGGGAAGATTCTATTTTTATTTGTTCCTGTACGTCTTTCATTTATTAAAATTTCACATGCTCTGACATTTACATTGTACGGGTTTGGTAAAGAATTCATTAACTTTCCTTGGTTTATATCAAACAGTAACATTTCCGTCCATATACTTTCATGTTGTATAAGTGAATTGGCGGAAGCTCGTACACGTGGAGCAATGTTCAACTGGTGACAGAAGTAAATCCTTAAAATGTCCCGTAGTTATTGGCAGTTTGGTAGAAATGAAAGTTGCTGGAGACTCGTCTCTTTTAAAAAAATTAAAAAGAATTCGTCGCGAAGTTAAAATTTCAGGGCATATTGTTAAGCTATGCATCACGCTCGAGCGTAGTTTTGTATTACTAAACAGTCAATTGATCCCGTGCACGAAGTTAGATGGAAACAAATATTACCTTTCCAAAATCGAAGGAATCCTTGGTGTGTATTTTAATGAGAAAACTACGTTCGTTTTTTACACAAACTTCACGATAGCAGACTCCTCCCGTGACATTCGAGGTAGGAAATATATCGTAATGCTTGCGTTGGATTTCTTTTGATAAGGAAGGTGTATGTTATATTTCGCTAGCCTTAATGTGATATTATGTGACAATGTAACAATTTTATTGCACATACTGTAATCCTAACCCAAACTATAACCCTAATCCTAACTCTGACCCTTCATCAAAGAATTTATTACCTCTTATTGCATGCGGAAATTAAATTTCCTCGGACGGTACTCACCTGACGGAGAGATGTAGTTCTCCGAGGACCTTCGAAGACCGATACGAGCAATACTAGTGCAGATCAGTGAACTCAATTTCCATATCTGGAATGCTAACTCCCAGTCATTCGCTCGGGCAAAAAGTGAAGCTAAGGTGGCCGCCCATGGAGGGAAATTTTGGACGCCAGTTTCAGTCTTCTTCGCGGTTATGTATGTCAGTTCCAGTCCTTTGCACGACTTTAATGTTTAGTTTTTGTTTGGTTCGGCTTCGAAAACATTCCCAACCATGGAAAAAGCGTTTAGACGAAATACTACCGGACCAATTTTACATAATCGAGTTTTTAAAAGGATTGATTATTGCTGTGTGGCCTAAGAAGTGTGTGTACTAAATTGTCTGAAGATGGTAAACTAACGGTAAAAAAAGGACGTGCACTTAGTAGTTTCTTCAAGTAACTTTTCGAGACCATTTTATCAGGTTTCTCGTATATTTGGTAATTTATTTTAGTGAAAATATAACCTGTAACTCGGTTTGACTTTGTTGAAATATATTTAAAATACTTAAGCTTATTTCTATATTTTGAAGACATGTTTTGGGTGTATTTCGAAAGAAAACTTGTCAGAAAATGTAAAAAGTAGCGTGGGAGACTAAAACTGACGTAGAAGCCCGCGTAGGGGACTGAAACTGACGTCAAAAATTGGCTTCCATGGGCGGCCATCTTGGCTTCATTGGCCAGTCAGCATTCCAGATATGGAAATTGACTTCACTAGTGCAGATCCGCGGCCAGCAGTGGACTGGTACCGCATTGAATTTTTAGCCCCTGCGAGCTTTTATCCTCTGCTGGAGTGCAAGCTGACGTATTGTAAGAAAATGAGGGTGGGGGTGGCAAAGGATTTTCCACAAGGTGGGGATCCAGTATTGCTCGTATTAGTTTCCCAAGTTCCTAGGAAAACTACATCTCCGTGTCGGGAGAATACCCACCAGGGAAATTTAATTTATCCTTCGTACCATCTCCGACTGATACTCGCAATACTGGTGCTGATTACGAAGCCTTACTACCACACTGCTGGTATCATAACGTAAATATTAACTTTATTTAATCATTTTATTTAGCTAATTTTAAAACAATATTTGCAAATGTCCCTTTCGGCTCCCTATAATAATGATTTCTGAAAACGTTTGCTGACCACTAATCGGCTGCCTCAAGAATAACTTCTATTGGTAGATCTGATTTTGCTTCTTCGGATGTCGATGTTAACCTTGTCGACTGCCCTGTGTATTCCTTGGAAACTCCTGCTGGAGTAAGGATTGTACGCAACCATCTCGAAAGTGTCTGGCTGCCAATTGCTTTGTGCGGTGCTTCGTATGAAATAAGTTGTTGTTCATTTTGTCTAATGTCATCCGTTCGTTTGACGTATTCTTCTAGACACTGTACGACACATTCTCGCGATCCGTGTAGGCTAAGAGGGCTATTTCTCTCCCTGGATAGTTTGGCGTGGAACTCTTGACGTGTCGAAAAGAAGAAATCTGAGACTCTCCTTTTTCACGGTAACGTTAACCTTGGCTAATGCTATCAATTCATGCACTCGAGCTGCAGATGTTAGAGCCAATAACATAGCCAACTTTAAGGAGTGATCCTGAAGCGATAAACTTTCAATCGGACCAATTTCTTGAAGGAAGTCAACTACCTTGCCGACAGAGCAGGTAGTGGATACTTTGGGTTTTGGTAGCTGTAATTCAGAAATTTCTTTGACGTATCTCAATATTATCGGCATATCTCCGACTGGATGTCCATCAACTAGGTCGTGGAACTGAGATATACATGATCTGTACACTCCGATTGTCCTGTACGCCAAGTTTCATTCTCGAAACTGGGATGTAAGAAAGTCCAAAGTATCACTCATGGGCATTCCAAATGGACATTTATTCCTTTCAGCACACTAACTAGCCCAGGTTTTCCAAGGGCCTTCCAGGTTTTCCACTGACTCCAGTTCAGTGAGAACGAATCTACCACTATTGCTCTAGGATCCGGACGACGGGATACATGTACGTAAGGAATACATCGACTTGGGGTGTGAAGTAACTTTTCTGGACGTTAGCAAACAGATGTTCGCCCAACGTCTTTTCTGGTCTGTCGTTCAGATGTCTTGATTCTCCATCCGCTTCGGTATTCTAGGTCCCGGAAAGGTATGATTGACACAGGTTTCATATGTCCCAGGCTATTTGAGTTAGTTGGTTTGATTTGGTTCCTCCTCGTTTCTTGATGTAGGCTACAGCCGTTGAGTTGTCCATTTGTAGGAGAATGTGACTCCCTGTTAGTCAACGGATGTTCATATATGACTGAATGGTGAAGTAAGCCACCTTGAGTTGCAAAAGATTGATGTGAGTTTATCTGTCGTCTTTGTTCCAGTGTCCCTCTGTCCTCGAGCCTTGACAAACTGCTCCCCAACCCAAGGAGGAGGCGTCTGTTCACATTGTAATGCAGCATGTTAGTTCGACTATCGGAGTGCTGTTTTCGTCCAACAGTTTGTTGGATGTGCACCACTATTGGTCTGCTAATGCTTCCGAGGTCAAGTTGATCAGCTTTTTCCGAGCCAGAACTTGAGTCACTCACCCAAGTATAGATGAGAGTTCCTGGATGGTGCACTTTTTTCCTCGTTCAATGTCTCGGCTTCTCATACCAAGCCCTGCAATTTTGTGTGAGGTACTTCCACTGACGTGTTGATCGAGATCAAAAAGGCACCGAGGAAGACAATGGATTGGAATGGCGTCGTTGAGCATTTCTCTTTCTTCATGATGAAGCCCAGGTCGCTGAAATGTAGGCATACTTTGTTGAATGATTGAGTTAGTTCCTTTTTTTCCTGATGCATCAACAATAGGTCGTCGAGGTAGATAATCACTCGTAGTCCCCGTTTCCCCATTGAAGCAATCACGTGTTTGAAAACTTTGGTGAATGTCCGCGGGACTGATGAGAGGCCGAATGGTAGGCACTGAAATTTGTACGTTACGTTGTCGAATGTGTAAGTTTCCTCGGTGCTTAGTTTACTGACCAAAGAATTAACCGTCGGTAGCTCCCAAACTTGATCTGGCTTCTTAAGTCTAGCAAGCATCCTCTTGTACTTCTCTCTTGTCTAATCGATGAAGGTAACCATTTGAATTATGTCGACTTTACTATCTTGAGTAGCCAAACTTAAACGTCTCACTGCCTCAAGAATGTCGATGAAGAAAGCAGCGTCTAGCAAAGTACTACCTTTCTCAAACTGGCGAAGTTTACCCTTGAGTGTGAAGACTTACCTGTTTGCTTTTTGGTGTCAGCGATTACATTTTCTATATGCTGTAAGTACAAACCATATTTGTCGATGTACCTTTTCATTGCCTTTACCTTGTAATCTATCCATCTTGTTCCACCAATTTTGTGTGGCTTGACCTCTTCATTTTCAAATTCCACACTTTCTTTCATAACACTAAAAACTCCCTAACTTCACGAAGTGCGCAGGCGCTAAAAATTCAACGTGGATACCAGTCTGGTGCTGGCCGCGTATCTGCATCAGTATTGCGAGGATCAGTGGGAGAACGTACGAAGGAGAACTAACATGGTTGCTGTATCTTTGTCTTTTGAATCTTATAGGATCGATTATAAATCACCAATATGCTAAGTTTATAAATCCTTCTCACTTTATTTTTTTTGAATAGGTGAAAGCAGCTTTCCCTCTCCTCCGCCCATAGACGTTATCGAACTCGAAGACATGAAGCCAGATAGGATTGAATGGTCTAAAGCTGCCAAAAGCCCAATTGACGTCCTTCTGCTTGTAGTTAATGACAACGAATTTTGCGCGGCATACGCGATTTTACCTCAGCCAGTATTGGAATCAGATTCCGAAACAGATTTAGGCATGGTATACTTTGGTCAAATTGGAAAGAACAAAGTAGCCCTGGTGAGATCAGGCCAGGGAGCTAGTGGTCTTACTGGAATACAAACAGCATGTCTAGATAGTATTATGCAACTCCGTCCAAAAACAATCATCTGTCTAGGAGTCTACTTCGGGATGGACAAAAACAAGCAGAAACTCGGTGACGTTTTGGTTTCGACTAAGTTGGGTACTTACGCTCCATGTCGCATTAACGCTGATGGTTCAAAAATTTGTCGAGGAGTGACCTCGGAGTGCCAAGTTCGATTAAGCAACTTATTCGTCGGTGGAAAGGTGGGGTGGAAGAGCCCAAGTGGTGAAGAATGTAAACCAAAGGTTAAGGATGGGCTTATTATCAGTGGCCCGGAGCTCATTGACTGCAAGGATCGAAAAGAAGAACTGAGAAGATTGTATCCGGATGCAATAGGGGGGAAATGGAAGGTGAAGGTAAGTAGGCATTGAATAAAAATGATCTGGTTTATGGAACAAATTAATTAATGGTAAGAAAATATTTTAGTTCTTGTAAATCGGATACAGAATCGTTAAACATTTCTTTCAATTAAAGGCGCATCTACACCGGACGCGAACGACACGAGCGATGCTTGTGTCACGAAAACGGAGCGGGACGGGTAATTTAATACATTGCGCTTATTCTGACCAAGCATGAAAACTTAAATAAAGTCCTCCTAAACTAAGATCTCCATTACGGAGATTGGTCAAGTAGCGGCGCTTCTCTTTCTACGTCAGACACGTCGAAGACAAAAGAAACGGCCGTGGGTACACGACATAATTAAAGAAATGAAAAACAAAGAGCGTATCGTAATCAAGTGGATTGGGCTTTATGCGAAGACAACGCACAAATAAGTATTACAGGATATTACCAAACTTAATTTATAAAGTGGTTTTTTTCGGGATTTGCTTATTACTTTATTTTCATAGGTTTATCGTCTATCTTTCAGTTTTGTGATTTGATCTTTGTTGTGGCTATAATCTATGTTGACAGCTGTTGCATAGGGTTGAGTTTCTCTTTTCCGATTAGTCCTTCTTCATTTCCTCGCGTGGATGGGGGACGAAAACATAGAACATACTTTTATATGATTCAAGTTGCTCGCTCAATTAAATTTGGACGCTCGCGTAGCTCGCGTCCGGTTTAGGTGCTCACATATTTACTTGTTTCTAAAAAGTCCGCTCGCGATCAGTGTAGATGTACCTTTGCTTAGCTAAAAAGACTAGACTCTCCAAATCGGTCGGCATAGTCATTTAGATGCATTAGCGCATCATAAGTAATATACAACATGCGCTTCGGCACTGTATTGGATTTCCAATGGTTTGGCTGCTCCTGTCTAATCTGTCACTTACAGTTATCGAAGACAACCTCTATATCTGAGTGGAGAAAACACTAGTGTTTCATGGTATTCGAGTGGTCCTTGACGTTTCCTATATTTGTAATGGGGAGTCACCCGTCGTCGGAAAGTGTTTGATATTGAGGCGCAAATATGATCCCTGAAACATAATTCGCCACAAAGTTTCAACTGGGGAAGTACGGGGTGGCGCTCCGCTGATAAATTGCGAATTCTCTGAGCTCTGGAAATGTATTTTCGGCAATGTCCGTCAGAGTGAAAGTTATCTAAAAATACTCCTGTGAGAAAAGCTATTGCCGGGTTTTCTTGTGTAAAACTTGACCTTTTAGACACTTCGGATCGAAGCTTAGAACAAAAAGGGAAAATCGATAACTGAAAAGGTGAATTCCGTAATTCAACAGTGTTTGTAAAAACATCAAACCCAGTTGAAGATTTAATAGTATGCTATATAAATCTCTCACAAAGGACGTTTATACGAGAGGAAGTAGACCACGGCTAATATTATCATTGGGAGAAATTCACAGTGAATCTTTTATATGATTGTTTAAAGCCCAGCTCTGTCTTATATAAACAGTCCTATATAAACAGTCTAATTGGGGTAATTTGAAAGCCACTGAATGATTTTTCAGTTGTTAGTTTCCCGTTGTGCGAAAAAATAAACTTTTTCAAGCTCCCGAAGGCTTAGACCTTTCAGCGGCTTTGAAGTTTGGATTTATAAAGAACCATTATAAACCTTTAGAAATGTTACGTTCCTGTTCTCTTTAGTTGTGTTCAAAGATATTCCTTGCTCTTGTATTTGTAAATTACAATTTCCTTAGGTTTAATACATTATGTACTTTGCCTGTGACAGCTGTAATATACCATCCCAGGACGTGACAGGCAGCATCGGCCGCAGTTCATGAGCGTCGTATTCGTGCTCACCAACCTTGGTCCATACGCAAGGAAACGCGAAAATACACCACGCACAATCACTGGACACTATACAGAACATTGTGTTCCTCGATCAATTTTAACATATTTTGGTCTTTTTCAGGACTGTATAACATTTGTGGGCATTTTAGGATCCCTGCAAGGCCATTTCAGATTGGGCGGACGGTACCAAGAATAAAGAGTGGCAACCTTTTGCAGCCGCAGTGTCAGCATCACTTGTTCGACACGTTTTAACGAGGTGTTATATTCCAGAAAGACAGAATGGTGAGTTCCGACACTTTTTAACGTCCAGACAAGTTTGATAGCGTGAAATGTAAAGCAGAACTCTTAACCCTTCCATTTTGACTTGATTTATTCCGTGCATCCTTTTCCATCAAAATAAAAATTTTGGTGCCACAAGGCTGAAAAGTTTGGTCTTTTGGCTTGTATACCAGTTTAAAAAAGTTCACATAGGCTTTGTAACTCTCCATCTTTCTTTTTACGACAGGTCAGTCACAGTCATGGTGGAGGAACGTCTGGTCAACGTAATTCCTCGTTGTGGGAACGTTATTTTGTGGACTTCCATGAACGGCCTAATAACTTTCAGAATAACGTGACAACTTAACTTTCATACAACTTTCCTGTAACATTCAAGAAAACTATCAATTGCTTGCATAGCAAAATTTAATTCGTGTAAGAGAAATGTCCACGAATTGACTTTCAGAAATATATTTAAATATGTACCTCATTTAAGGCAAGTACGATTGATAATTTTGTAATGTCCGACTCATAACTCAGCTCGATTCCAATCTAGGAATAGGAAGGCAACTCGCCATAACATGTAACCACGATAGTTAAAGAATTTTGACCATGTATTTAGCCATCAACAGCTCACGTTTTCGAGCAAACAACAATCGTTATTACAGACTAGATTGAAACTTTGAGAATTATGTACAATTGGTTACAAAACTTTTCGGTTTATTAACGCCGAATACATGATGTAAGATACAGGCCTATCAACGTTAGACAAAAGTCTAAAATACTATTTCACGACCACGACTTCACTGTCCACATGCAGCTTTATTGCTCGGCTGATACATGTTTACGGTTCTGAAAAAGAAGACAAAAAATTAGATGGAAAAAGACAACAACAACAAAAAAAACACACTAATGCTTTTGCTTGAGGCACGTTGTACAAACTTATAACCATGGTGAAGTCAACCAGCACATGGCTATAAATCGTACATCTATAACACTGACACATTTACAAGTAAAATGTAAATAGCATTGTAAAATTCATTAACTGGAATCTTCAACTTGTCTTGCCACTATCAGCGAGCAAGTGGAAAATAGAATTGTGCCTTTGAGACAACATTGCATCGATACGCCTGGAAGAATAGTCGTAGGCGATAATCCCATCGGATAAATCGGTCTTTATACAATGTTTTAACTGAAGGAAAGGTTGTTCTTTGTGTTGCGTCCCGTTCCGTTGCGTTGCTTGGCTTGGTGGAGTTATAGTGCTTCACCTCCCCCGCGCCTAAAATGACTCAAGTGTAACTACGTCACTTACTGAAGCACTACTTGATATCCCATCACATTCAAACCAACACAAAAGCTTCGAAAGCTTCATGTCATTTTATTCGTTTAACAATTTAAAGATTAATAATTCAAAGGTTAACATACAAAAAATTTTATTAACATGTATAAGGTCTGTTTTGCTTTAACTTGACTTTACTTCTAACTCATCAGATGAAATCGCTAAGCCCATCCAGGAGCTTTGTATTCTCTGACCTTGTTTCAGTCCTAAATGGTTGTATTAACGTTTCCGGAAGACTGTTCAGAGAAAGGACGCGAAAAATTTTGTGCCCAAAAAACCGAAAGTAATTGCAGAATCATCCTCAGGGTAACACGAAGAGAAAGTTTCATGATTAACCTACACCGGGAAAGTCAGCTCGAAAATTAAGTCGACTTTAATGGTATTCGAACCTGCTTCTTCGCCTGACCTTATTGCTGGTCTGCCAACTCAGCTATCTAGTCAACTGGGAACAGTATTCTCGCAGATTTCGATTTAAATCCGAGAGATATTCTCGCGAGACTTTGACGGCCAATTTTCTCTGGGAATAAAAATCGCGCGGACGACAATTCCGTCGGGGAAAAACTTGACTTGTCAACTTTCCCGCCCGACGCTCTACGTCAGCCAGTATTAGTCAATGAACTAAAAGAAAGGCATTGCTCTTGCGACTTTTTTCTCTCACGGAAATCGACCTTAACTTTTATCCAAGAGAATCTCATTTGAGTTAACTCATCTTTTTCGTGCCGTTTAAGGTATATAATCATGAATGCAATAAGTGTCGCGACAGAGAACGTCATTGTTTAAAGCAAACAGCTCTCACGTTGGGTAGTCGACTTCCCTTACAATTTGACTGCGACGGAAACTGGAGGCGGCAAATAGATGATTGCGCAAGGGTCCACGGGCAATATGTGAAGTGGAAGTTGACTTCTATTGGGTTGGCAAGAAGTTGTACGCCTTCACAATATTTAAAAATAAATACCCTAGACATATTTTGATGTTCTCGCCGCACATTATGGCTCGCATATATTTACGTCAGAGGCAATCAGTTATAGGAAAATGCTACTTCTAAAGAAACTTTTTTGACGAAAAAATCAAAACAGCCTAGTTTTAGTCTGGTATTATTGAACAGCGGAACCTCTTGACACAACAGGCAGTGTTAGACACGCTTGCACCGACTTCAGTTGCTGAAGAGCAAAATCTTTCTTTGCATTTTTATCCTGGAAAATGTCATTAGATTGTTTACCAAGGATTTACCAGCCGGATATCACAAACGAAGGGCCCAGCTCAGAATGTTCATAACCAGAGGCATGTCTCGAAATGTAATAATACGAAGCAGCGCACAGACATGTTTCTCAGAATTCTAATGAACTCAGTTTCTTGTCTATAATTTTACATAGTTACGTAAATGGGTAGTTATTTATTGTATTTGAATAGACTCCAAGAATGGAAAAATTGTTAGAGTCATCTTAATCCTGAGGATAGATGTATAGTCCGAAAGCTTGACCTTTTTAATCTATTTTTTAAGCTAGTGGGAACGAACACTCTTTGATAATCGATGAACGTTTGGTTAGCCCTAACAACAGAAAAACGATTTCTGAGCCTCAGACGGTGATCGAACCCTCAACCTTGTGATGACCGGTGAGACGCTCTAACCATTGAGCTGCGAAGATCCAGATGGTGAACTTAAGGTACAAGTATGACAACCACAATGATCGATCATCTAAGACATCTCCAAGCTCCCATATCTACAACCTATATCGACTTAATATCATCATTAACATCTCGTGGCTGCCGCTTAGGGCAGCACATATGTCGAACTTGCAACTGAAGTCTCCATCTGAGTCTGGGTAGGTCAATATTAGAGCGTTTCACAAGTCGTCAACTTGCAGATTCGATCGCCGTCTGCGACTCAGAAATAGTTTTCCCAAGAGTAGGGCTTCACCAACGTTCGTCAATCATCTAAATGCCTGCTTGCACGGGCAATTTTGTACGTTACAGTTGTTATCCTGGTGTATACAATAAATAACTGACAGTCTACGCTTCAAGATGTCCGCTTATGATTCACTGGGGTTTGTCCTCGATGCTCTTGTCAATTTAACACATACTCCAGGATGTCAATCGCAGTGCGCAAAATCGCAAGTGTAACCAGGCCTTAAGATCTCTCCAACCTCCTATATTCCCAAATTGTCGCAATACTCTTTTGATTAATGAAGTTTATTGACGATATGTACTGCTTTGTTTGATTACATTTCCAAAAATGTCTCTTCATACTGAAATTTTGTGCTGGAGCTTCATGTTGATTCTTGGTATGCATAATATTTAGTTTGGCGTACAAGAGGTGGCCTTACTATGTTATTTTGTTAAGGAACTATTTATTCACTGTCTTTCACAAGCGTTAAACTGTTAACCAACGAAGTTTAACCCATAGACGCGTAATATATGTAGCATACTCTACTGGATATGGCCGGTGTCGCTTTGATCTTCTCGCATAATAGCATTTTGGCACTCTCTTCCATCGTGTAGTATGCTTATCTGATCGATACCACTACGCCGTCGGTCGTATGTCGAATAAGGACTCTCCGCTAAACGCTTCTCCAAATATTTTCGCCATGGTGAAAAACTCCATCAAACTGAATGCACACATTATAGTTTGAGGCGCCATTCTTCTCTGCGAGGATGTCTTTGAAGCAGCTTTCGCAAATCTTGTTGCTGTGCGACATACTGTGAAGCGAAGCTCGGCAACGTATTCAACGTCTTTCCACTTCCTTCGACCTTTGACTAGTTCATAAATGACTTTGAGTTTGTTTTCCGCCTGTTTTACGTTTTAATCTCTTTGTTTGCAGGACGGAAATATTGAATTCGAAGAATTTATTAGCGCCTTGTCTGTTACTTCGAGGGGCAGCCTTGACGAGAAATTACAATGTAAGTTTGTATGTATATTAACATGTATGACATCGTCCATTTCAGCTGAATTGCAGATATATCTCCTCAGTTTTTTCGCACACGAGCTGTGTGTTCGAATTGACCAAACCAAGTTTTGCCAAACAACTAAGTTTGGACTCTGTTTCTGATAGCATTTATCGTGACTAGAAAGATTGAAGTGAAACGTTGCGCTGTGAAATTGTCTGGTGTTAGCCAAAGTAAAATTAATAAGTAGCCAAATGGCAACAGTGCCGCTCAAAGGGTTAAATATCTTTGAATGCAAAGGATTTGTAGAAGGACAGCATGAGCAGACTTCGTTAATTTTGGTGTTCCACCTTTGTTTTTTTGGTTTTTAATTGATGAAATCTTTTTGGGGGGTAAAAAGCCAAACGTTGATGTACCAAAGTGGAATACGAAACTCGTCTTCAAGTTGACAAGTTATTCCCGGTTTGAGTTTTAGGGGCGTACCAAGAATGAAAAATCTTGTTAAAGTAGAACTGAGGTACTTATGTTGTAAAAATACCTGACCATCACATCGAGCCAGACACCAACCTTAAGGTTTACCAAGTCGCTGTTTCCCTTCAGATTTTTATTCATAGGTCAAAACTGGGCTGGAGAAGCGGTCATGTTGGATCAACGAGGCAAAATAGGGGACATGTGTAGCAATGATCTCACGTAAAACTTACGATTAGAAAATCCAACGGTCTTTTTCTCCTTTCAGGGGCATTAAAACTGTATGACCTTGACAACGATGGTTTCATTACGAGAGATGAAATGCTGAACATCGTAGGATCGATTTATAAAATGGTGGTAAGTGACGACAGGTAGTTCAGGACAAGGGGCTTCCGGGTGGCGATTCCTTCACTTTAGTGACATCAGTCACTAAAGTGAAGGGATCGCCTCCCGATTTTCGTCGCGCAGCCGGCTCGAAAATATTTACTTTCCTCATGTGAGATGTTTAATAGAGTAAGTTTCTAGATTGGTGCAAGTGAAATTAAACTGAATTATTGTTTAATTTCTTGTTGGCACAAAAAAAGCCATAGTTAACATTTTGAGCGAGAAACAGGTTTTCGGCATCATTCATCATCACTTTATTTTAAACGGGAAGGCCAGTAGAAGGTATTTCTTTGGTCCCCTTATCAAGCTGTTTCTGAAAGCCTCTGTCTGACTGTGGTACTGCTTTGAATTTTTATTGGAGGGCCAGACTGTTTACATCACACGAAATGACGTCATGCGTTAAGATACTTTACCTTCCCCAGTTTGCTTCTTTATTCTCGGAATTGGACGAGTGTGTAAACAGTGGCCCCATAAGGGCAAAGGTGTGACTTTCGTGGAGAAATTATTCAATGTTCACTGCCTGTGATTCGCACTGGTTTTAATTAAATTACACCTTCATGGTTTTCTCAGCGGATTTCCAAGAAACGGAATTAAAGGGCACTAATCCAAAGTGAACGGCAAGTAAAATTTTCTAAATATGAATTTGCCTGAATTTGCCACGATTTTCCCGTATTTTTAGCACTTGAGGGAGGGGGGAGCACTTGTCCTTCATGCTGTCCTGGATGGTTTGCCTACGTGTGCAAGAGAAGTAGTGCATACTGACTAAAATTCGCTTTATATTCGAAGTTTTTAACAGTACTAGATTTTATCAGTCGGGGAGACGATTGAGTCCCCTTTTTCCTCCATTGGCTCTCGTTTTGTGAACTTTGATAAAGTAGGAATGAATACATAAAGCCTTAATGTCGTATTTGCTGCCCGCTTTATGTAATATTTAAGAAACGAGTAGGAGTATTGTATCGGGGTTAAAGCCAAGTGTTTTAGATCTGATTAAGCACGAACTGTGAGTTTTTTTTTTGGATGACTTTAAAAACGAAACCCTTAATGCGGTAATTCGTGAAGAAAGTTGGAAAATGAATGTTTTCTAAGCCTCATAAATTTGAGGAGAAAAGTAAGAGTGCTCTGTCACATTTAAAGACACGACCCGTTAATAACTTTCATTTGTATTTAATTTTCCTCATCTATTGTTATTGAGTTTTTGAAGTAAAGTATTAAAAGCTGCACGAGGATCTTATTTGATTTCCAAACGGATCTTATTTGATTTTATTTCCAGTCCAACATGGTGTCCCTTCCAGAAGAAGAGAATACGCCAGAAAAACGGGTTAATAAAATATTTAATTTAATGGACAAGGTAAACAAGTTTTCGATGTTGTAGTTTTTCTAATTTTATCTTTTTTCCCTCCAAGTTATTAAATTAACTAACAAAACCTTGATTTGGATTTAGCCCCTTGTAATGTGTACTGTGTAAATTTGTATACCACAAATAGTGCTTAAGTATATTCAGTTCACGATCACCTTGGTTTTCTTTCACATTCCACGATTCTTAAATTCACTTAGTAACCCCTAATTAGTTTATGTCCCTGGGTTAATATATATTTTCCCTGGGGCATTGACTAGTCTTCTAGCTCTACAAAAACCCAGCAGTAAACAAAACGATGAAATTTAAATTTATTTTCAATTACTCAAATCAAATAGGAGTACACCACTATATTCTGTATGAAGATTCTGTGACAGTGAACTAAAAACATTAGTTACCTTAACCTGGGCAACTAACCAATACACATTTTGCTCACATTCGTGATTTCACAAGCACTCTCTAAACTTCAGAAATAACATTTTAAAAAATACACATTGGCGTCTTGACGAATTATATATATGTTTCTAAAATTTCTAAAAGAACATATAAAAACAAATCATAATCGTGTCGGGTCTTTATATGTGATAAAGACACATGTGACTTTATATATAAAGAAGAAGTTAATATTTTCGGTTGAGAAAACATAATTTCCAAACTTTCTTCGCGAATTAGCGTATTAAGAAGTTCATTTTAGAAGACATCTAAAAAAACTCGCAGTACGTGCTTTATCAGATCAAAAACACTCGGCTGTCTCTTTGTATTTCAAATTGCAATAAAGCACTCCTGCTCGGGTAAATGTTAAGCAGGAATTTATTTCTCAGGCGATCATTTTGTTGTGTTGTTTAGGTGCATTTACTTTTATAGAAATAATTATTCTTGCACGCCACCAATATTTTCTCCCGGAAATTTGGCAAACTTAACATTTGCCTTTATCCTGGTGCAATCCAAGATTTTCGTTGACAGACGCCCGTTCACTGATTTAAATTTAATTATGCAATCCTGTATCAAAATGGACATTCTGTGGTGTCTTTTTAGAATAAGGATAACAGATTATCTTTGGAAGAGTTCCGTAAAGGATCAAAGTATGATCCGACAATTGTCCAAGCACTCTGTCTTTACGATGCATTGGTGTGAGAGAACCGTCCAACGATTTAATCTACCTGCCCTGATGGATCAATGGCGCATTCATCTTAATTATGCACGAGAAGACTGACGAATTGATGGAATTTTTCATCGACTGAATTTGTCACCATCATTGTCAGGATCGGTTGATCCATATTTAGCGGTCAAGATTCATGATATTAGACAAAAGATATATTTTGTTTTCATAAGGCTTTGTTTTTTGGCCTATATATACATATGTTTGTATGTGTACATATGTATACGTACGTGTATATGTATATGTATAGATATACATAAAATGTACATATACATATACGAATGCATATATCAAATGCGGCATAGATAAAAACTTTCATAATTGTCCTTTGCTGTTTTAGAAGAGTTTCCTTTTCAACAGCAACTTCACGAACAGGTGATCAGACGCCTTACTACAGTTACAACTGGACCGACAAATGTCCCACAAGTAATTTTTAAAACTTAAGTTTTTAAATCACCTCAATTGCGTGATTCCACTTTACAGATATTGGGGGTGGAAAATATTGAGAGCAAGTACATGTCTTTAAGTGGAAATTCACGATTAGATTCAGTGTAGTAACATATTAATAAGTGCCTCATTACAAGTGATCGTGGTGTTTTTGAGTAAATTTGCCGCTAGCACATTAAGTTTCTGGAGATGGCACCTGCAAGTGAATCGAGTTACTTAACTTACTAATGGGGACGATACCTAGTTATACTTCCCTATAAAATGTGGCTTTAGTCCAACGATTTGGAAAACAATGCAACAACGTACGAGAGTTTTCATGTATGACAGTGATGCACAAATTGAACATTTGGCGTGATGTTGCTTTGCCTTTAGGACATTTTTCGTGAGGTTTAAATTTCTAGTAATCAAAATTAGACTTAAAGATATTATCGTTTAAAAAGGATTTTCTTTTGCTGTATTCTATCCTGTGACTTTAAAAAAAGGCTTTAGAACAACGTAAATAAGATTTATAAATATTTTAGCATTGCATACCGTATGAACAGGGGCATAGGGATTGTAAATATTTGTAAGAAGTAGTTTGGTCCGACTATGACTTTGCAGTAAAGTCGAAATATTATTTATGACTCTTTGTCTTGTTTTCAATATTATTTTCAGTTTCTCAAGATGTTTTTTTCTTCGGTTTATGTTTGTCTTCTATTTCTTTAAATCGTTAATTGGTTACATTTTTAATCACAGAATTGTTCGTTACGATTAGACATTTATAAACAATCTGTGAATTATTTTAAAATAATCCGAGAGTTGTTTGTAGATACAGCAAAACCTTGGTATTTCAAACTCTCAAGGGAAACAAAAATAGTTTGAAATTGCAAGGGTTCAAAATAACTAGGTCAGCGTTAAATATACAATCATAAAGTAACACGCGTCATATACGTACGCTTTGATTTGACGAGCCTCATTTTTGCTCGTGGTACAGAGACATGCTGACGTCATTTTCATTTTGTATTAGGATACAGAAATACGGATGACGTCAAGATGACTGAAAAAACCTTGGTTATTTTATAAAACAGATAGAAAATAGGTCTCGTGTCTCTCTATGCTGTGATAGAAACATTTGTGACGTATTTCAACCCGAAAAATACCGGAAAATATTTGGCTACGCCTTGTCATTTCACTAGGCATTTTTTCGGTTGAAATGACATCATTAATGTTTCTATCACAGCAGAGACAATCAAGCAACTTTCAATTTGTTAAATAGTTGTTGATATTTAACGTGATAGAATGACTCGTACCTTGTACAATTTTTATATGAAGACACTAGCAACAGTGTACATTCTTTCCATCCGACAAAAAAGTTTTTTCTCCTTTTAACCAAACTTAATGTAAAATCGGGAAAAACATTAATAGAGGCCACTCATACGGTGAGTTCAACAGAAAGTCCTAGCGATGCAACGAAATCGCTAATGGTCTCCTGTTGTTGACTCTTTCGAATACTCTTTCGAATACTCTTTCCTGTTAGAAAGTTCTTTTGACTGGTTTGACTGCAAATCTCATCTCCCTCGATGGCAAAAACACTGTAAGATGCGATGTGAGTTACTCAAAGTCACACATTCACAAATGCATGGACTACAAAAGGGCCCATAAAGCGATTAGACTCAAAAACCTCCAAGTGAAACAAGACACCAGTAGCGTACGGCATCTTGGCATCTTTCATTAGGATGTATGAGAAGAAAACTAAGGACAACATTGCGGCGAAAATTTTTTATTCGGATGACATTGACTGGATGATCCAAATACTGGGAGTGTTGGGGACCTCATCAAGTCGCAATAGCTTGACGACCCCCAGTCGTGGTTTAATGACCCTTGCTTTATGGGATATCGTGAATACTAATTTGCGCACCTAAAAGTTGATTCGGGGGAACGTAGAGCCCCAACAGAGCCGGAAAACCTTGATAACAAGGATGCAGTTTGCGGAAAGACTGAAAGTTTTTCCAAAATCGTTTTTCCTTTCCTATAGGCCGATAAAAGTTATTCATGTTTTTACTCTAAACTTCGATTAGTACGATCACCATGCTCGTCGACCAGACGCTTATCGCCTTCAGAGAACAGCTTGATTAACTATAGGTAAGTGCCATAAATCGTACAAGTAACTATTGATAAAATGTAGGTTCAACCAGAATCGTTTCCTGGACCGACAAATTTTCGTCGGCTGATATGATCGTTCGGGACTAGAACCTAACCATTGAGACGGCTAGGTAACCGTGTGAAGACTGGACTGGAAAATTAAAGTATTGCATTTACATGATATATCCTCTCACCTAAAATTGAGGAAAATCTTCAAATGCCAACGGTCCAAAGATGCAGGATTATCCTGAATGTTATTTTACAGGGTTAGAATAAAGTTTAGCATCAGAGTTGGGGTTAGGATCTTACCCCTATTGTTAACCCTATCTCTAACCCTAATTCTAACCGTTGACATGTTCCCCTTGGTGACATTTTAACCTAAACCCCATCGACTTTTTCGAAAGAGTTATCAGGTAAATAGAATACTCAATTTTCTGGTCCCACTCTCCACACGGTACGTGGTCTCAGTGGTTAGATTCTAGTGCCAACCGATATGATCAAATCGAGGTGTTACTGTCTTTATAGCCAGCCCCAGGCTCATTCGCCTTTTGGCCAAAACTGATGGGAAAATGTTCCTTGTTGTTTTACTGGTTTCCAGGCGCCAGCCTTCTCGGCCATCGACGACACGTTCGGCACTAGACTTCTGTACCAGTTGTCGATGCTGAGATCCATCAAGGGCTTGTTGTATACTATAGCAACTTCAGGTCAGCGAGATTTTTTAATTTCATTTTGTTTGGATTTGAAAGTGTTTTAATTTTAATTGATTTAATTTTTCCATTTGTTTTTTATGGGGTATTTTTTCACTCTAGTACAACTAATCTATTTTTAATTAAAATTAAATTATATATGATTTGAACTTGAATTAATTTTAAATTTAACTTTCTTCGTATTAAAAAGTATCAAAAAAAACGCATGGCAGCTCTTGGCCTTCATACAGATCCCAGTCATGTATGTAAACTTTAATTGGCCTGGCAGCCTCCATATTAAAGCAATCTGATTGGTCCACCGACCGATGAAATAAAACAAATATCTGCGTTGATTGGCTTAAAATCTCTTGCAGGCTGACGTTACCATTGAGGTATGGACTCCTCAAAGCCCGTATCACCAACCTTACCTAGGGTGTGTACGCAGGTAGATGTAAGCATATGCAAGCTCCAGTATAAGTTCTGAGTTCACTTCAGTCGTAGAATCTTGTGCTGGGATGGCGTCGTGCCATTAAAAACCATTGAACTCTTAAAAAGACTGGAACAATACTTCGTTATGTCTGGCCTTACAAATGAGTGAAGCCAACATGGGGGAAGCCATGTGGGTCAAAAACACACGTAGGGAAAAATTGTACTGACCTTTTATTTTTCATGGACAGTTAATTCTAACAAATATGCAGTCCTAACGACATTTTCTTCCACTTTACTGAGGACAAAAAAGAAAACTGCCAAAAAATCCGAATTTTAGGCTAAATTTTTCACACCATGTTACGTGTTTTATTGCGTAGGGGACTGGGATGACCTGCAAATTGACCTACATGTCAACCTCCATGATGGCTTCAAAATACAGTTTGCAGGTATCGTTCCGGTCTTTTTAGCGTTCACTGTTAAAAACATGTTACTTTTTTTCTGAGTGTTGCTGAAGCTGGACGAACAAAAGGTATGTGGGAGATTGGGTAAATAGTTTACTTTGTCTTGGGGAACCATCACTGCGATTAACGATGTCTAATCTGGTCTAATCGACAGTTTAACTGTTCATGATCGCCTCGTAGGCTGCGAGCACGGAAATTTTGACCTTTTACGATTGGCTTTATTTCCCAGTGTTATCACTTCCCATTGTTCGCCGTTTTGATTGCGAGAGACGCGTTATTCATCTGAATGAACTTGGTTGGACATTTTGGTTGTTCTGCTTATGCGTCTGTTGTATGAAGACTAACACAAAACGCACTATATGCAGCTAAATAATAGAGAGAACGATCGAACGTCATAAAGGTTCATCTATGCTCACGAAATTGTTTTAAAAATCCGTGACTCAACATGACCGGAAGTATAAGCATTGCTTCACACCTGAAATATTACTTCGTTCTTTAAAAAGCACGAAAATGTTGACAAACCAGCAGTTAGAATTTCCTGGTATGAGATGTAACCGAGTGATAATACAACCATGACCCATTTGAAGGTGAGGACATGATGAATGTGAGGCAGCTGTACACTGGCGGTCAAAAAGAATCGATCATGTTAAGATTTATGTTATTTTCTGCTTACATAGGCAGTGAAGAAGCACATTGTACCAGTGGCGAAGCTGACTATAAATGACTGGGCATGCTAGTGTGACTTCAGAGTCCGAGCGCCCAAGGTGCAAGACCCCTCTAGGGAGGCCCGGGAGGCATGCTCCCGCGGAAAATTTTGGAATTTGGAGTCTCAGAAATGCCATTTCCTGCATTTGAGGATAGTTTTTATGCATTCTGAGCATCACAAAATGTTGTTTAAAGTAGGCAAAGTACAACATATTTTGGGCTGTTTTATCTTATGTCAGAGCCAATTGCCACGCTTATGGAGCACTGACAAAGCTGTGAGTGAATCTAACATGGATGGCCATGAGCAAGTTTAGCCCAAAATTACTGTTTAACTAAACGCTGAAGTGGAGACTTACTGTAAGTGTAAAATATTTACCATGATTATGCTTCAAAAATACATGAATTGGTCATTAGTGCTGGTTTACACTGAGCTCAGCTCACGTCCTTCATGGGTATGTTCTTTGCATTTAGTCTCACTGTGAATGGTTTTTCTTTCCTTTGTAAAGATTTTTCACTGAGTTCATCACATCATACAGGCAGATATACAAATGGCATTCAGCATATCCATCACCAGCAGTAAGTCCAATCTCTTTCAAAGGAATTATTCCCTTGTTCAGTCAGGTTCTGTTCATCTTTTACTGATATTACTATTAGAGAGAAAGTTTTACATTTACAAATAAACTGTGAGTTGAGATTTATTTAGAAACATTTTGCCAGTGCTTGTTTATAACTTTCCCTATGGCATCAGATTTCTATTATTTTACCCTGGAGAATGCCAGATGATTTTACTTGTGAAAGGTAGAGCTCCAGCCAGAAAAGGATAGTTATAACAATCAAAATTAACTCTTTCCTGACAGTGTAAGCTTACAATAATTTACCTCTGGGAAATGCCAGACAATTTTACTCACAAAAGGGGGAAATGCTGCCTTGAAAGGGTAAACTAAAAATTTGAGATGGTTTAACTAAAACCTGGTTCACAAAAGTGAGGCAAGGACCAGTGGAAGAGCTAGCACAAGTACTGGAGTGTTCGTACATCTGAAGTAAGCACAAGTATGCATGACATACGTTCTATTTTGTTTGCTTGGTGGCATCTTGTGGTAGTGCTTGCAGTTGCCTTATTCCAGTCAGGGACTCCACTTCAGGAGATGGGAGCTCTGGTGATACAACTGTTGACTTGTTCCCCCATTTTTCAGCCAGGTAAATTTTTTTATGTCTTCAAAATTGTAGGAGAAAATATTGAGGGAAGGGTAATGGTTGTTTGAAAATTGATAATTTCATCACCACTATTTTCACTGGTCAAGTCACCCCATCATTACTGGACCATTTTGGCCATGATGAGGGTCCTTGTCAGCAAAAAACATGTTGTAAAATATCATTGGCTTGTAAGCTCTAGCATGTTAAACAGACAACTTATTGAATTCATGGAATAACACACAGGTCTGGTCCTAGGTATTAGGACTTCTTCGATGTTACCCTGGTTAATCCCAGGTTTAACTGCCATTGGCTAACATGAGATGATTTTACATATAAAAGGACGACCTCCCGTCAAGGGAAGGTTTAGAGATCCAAATTCTGGGTATTTATTGTAATTTGAAAAAAGGGGGGGGATTGAAAATAGAGGTTTCCGGAGGGATTAGAGTGTTGCCTTGAAAAATTATGAAAAGTTCCTCCCCTGGATCCCACCTGTTACCCCCAACGTTCTCGTTGCTGGTTGTGCCACTCATTGGGAGGTAGTATTTCCCCTTGAAATGTTTTGAATACCTTAGAAATTTGATGGTTTTAAATTTTAAAATAGCAAGAATCAAGATTAGAAGCAGTATAATTGTATACCTGTAGTCAGGAGTGGTGCCAGAAGGTGCATAGGTGCCTACGGTCCGCCCGGCCTTGGAACCTTAGTGTACCTATTTGGGAGAAATTAACAATTTTTCAGGGAATGAAGTGGGTAGGAGATAAAGTGTTTTCTCATTTGTACTGTATTTAACGATCGAGAAACTGAAGTACACTTTGTTACTGTTGATAACACATAAAGTGGAACCCCGACATACGGCCACCTCGTTATTACGGCCACTTTTTTTTGTTCAGGCGAAACGACCACCCATTTTCTTAAAAGAAAACTCCGTTAATGCGTCCAACGGCCACATTGTGAAATCCCATCGTACATATTCCTTTATAAATTCACTTCATTAATGCGGCCTCTCAAACCAAATGCGCATTCCGAAGGACATATTAGTGACAAACGAAATCAAATCTTGAGAAACAATTACGATTTTCTGTTTTAATTGAAAATGTCTGTAGCGTATCATGTCGTTGAATTTGAAAACAGCCATTTCCTTTACAAAGTAAGCAATGTAATACCACCCCTATTAAATGACAAAGAAAAATAAAACTTGGCAAATAATATCCGTTATTATGAAACGATAACTTCAAATGATTACGTCATTGTAATTGCACAGAACAAGTCAATCGAAAGTCCCAGATTTTTTCTCAAAATTCTGTCGAAAGTTAATTTATTAATTAAAGTAACATGTAAAATTGGTGAGTTTGGGGTCTTTGTTTTGAAAAGCATAGTATCTACTACTGATTGTTCCAGTTTATAACATTCAGTTATGTTGATATTACTGTGTAGTTCCGTTTCAATTAAGTTATATCTGCATTCCGGATGCTCAAGAACTGTTGTTTAGAAGTGTAATCGTGATATAACTGTTAAGACGTCACTTAAAAGAGACCAGCCATGAAATTTGACCCTACCGCGTTAATACGGCCAGATACTTTTGGCCCGTTGTTCGTATTTCATACGTACTATATGTATCTGGTATTGATTTGGCCAAGGGAAATAATCAATTGTCTAGGTCACATTATGTTATTATCAGTTGTTCTAGTATATGCTGCTAAAAACGACATGGCATTTTAAACCTTGAAATTCTAAAATTTTTAAGACGTGTTTTTTTGAACCCGCTCGTTTTCTTCCCTCTTTGGTGATCTGAGCACCCGGGCGTCTATGCGCCAAAGTCAGCAAACCAGAGCAAGCACGAGTATAGCAAGCTGGCATTCATGAAGTTTATGAAGCAGAAGTCAGAAACCCTTGAGAAGTTTAAAGAATATGTAGCCGTAACAGGGACTCCTAGAAAGCTACGGACAGACAGTGGAACGGAGTTTACGTCGAAACAATTTAGAGATTATTGCCGAGAGTCGAAAGTGAAACAAGAATTCACAGTTCCTGAGACCCCGCAGCAGAATGGAGTTGCTGAACGTTTCAACAGGACCTTATTGGAGATGGGTCGGTGTTTACTCATCCAAGCAAAGCTACCAAGAAAATATTGGGTGAGAGCCTTTGCAACTGCAGTGCATACCATGAATCTATGTGTCAGTTCAACAAAAACGGGAAAAGCCCTTTTGAACTATTCATAAAGAGAAACCCCAAAACGAAGCATCTTAAAGTATTGGGCTGCACGGCATACACCATGCGAAGAAAAGCTAATTTGAAGAAACTTGACCCTAGAGCCGTGAAGACAAAATTTCTTGGATATGATGACAAAAGTACCGCGTATATTTTACAAGAGTTCCAATCTAAGAAAGTCGTTAAAGCACTCAACATAACATTCGACGAACGAGAAATTCAGCCTTTGGATATCAAGCAAGTACCAAATGAAGAAAATGCCGATTTCGAGAGTCCAAATTTGGATTTAGAAAATGTCCTACTCCAAAGGGACAACATACAAAAACCAACCAAAGATCAAGTGTGGGAAGATAAAGAAAACCAAACGACTGCAGACGAAGAAACTCAAGAAGGGGAGGTCGTGGACAACGAGGTGGAAAACCCACTACCGAGGAGTGCAAGAAGTAGACACCCACCCGAGAGATATGGTTATTTCTATAATTTTAACGCAGTCGAAGAAGGAGATGTGGGCGAGCCCAAGACATATCAAGAAGCCATCAATTCAGTAGAGGCCGAAAGTTGGGATCAAGCGATGCAAACAGAGTATGATTCACTTGTTGAACACAATACTTGGACGATTGTAGATAAACCAAAGAATAAAAAGGACTTCCCTGGCAAGTGGGTGTATAAGGTTAAGTACGGACCAAACGGCCAAGTTGACAAATTCAAGGCCTAGATTTCTTCGAGACCTACGCCCCAACGTGCAAACCAGAGATCTTTAGAATTTTATTGGGAATCGCGGCACAGAAGGATCTGTACCTCGGCCAACTGCACGTCAAGTCAGCCTACCTCCATTCACCAACTAAAAAAGAAATTTTTCTTGAGCAGCCCGAAGGTTTTACCAAAGAAGGAGAAAGCGGACAGACACTAGTTTGCCGACTGAATAAGTCAATATATGGTCTCAAACAAGCGGCAAAGAATTGGTACCAAGCCTTAAAAAGTTTTCTTGTAAGTAAAGGATTTCAACACAGTCGCAACGACTATTGCCTGTTTGTCAGAAAAAAACAGAAGACAAGTTCACGTATGTACTGGTGTGGGTTGATGACGTTATAGTCGCTGGAGAGAACAGTGAAGCTGTTGATGCACTCAAGTCAGTATTCAAGGAAAGATTCGAGATGGATGATCGAGGCGAATTGTATTGGTTCTTAGGAATGCGAGTTAAGAGATCGCAAGACAAGATCACAATCAATCAAGACAAATACATCCAAAGTGTGCTGAACAAATTCAATATGAGTGACTGCAAACCTTTAGCCACACCTGCAGAAGTTAACCTGAAACTTGTAATGAGCACAGAAAAATCCCAGCTCATAGATCCAAAGCTATATGGAAGTTTGGTTATATTCTTACTTTACATAAGTAAACAGACACGCCTAGATATTCTCAACACGGTCAATCAACTATCACGGTTCCTCGAGAAGCCCGATATTTCTCACTGGAAGGCAGGAAAACACTTACTGAGGTACCTGAAAGGAACGACTCATTTGCAACTAACTTACTCAAAGAACTCCACAACAGAATTATTGGGAGACTCTGATGCAAATTGGAGTGGAGACATCAACGACAGAAAATCAACCACAGGCTGCTATTTGAAGTTCCAAGGCAATGGGGGAGCGATTAGTTGGGAAGTTATAAAGCAACCAACAGTTGCACTCTCATCTACAGAAGCAGAATATCAAAGTATGGCAGCAGCAGTGCAAGAAGCGATATACCTCCGAGCACTCATGCAAGATTTTTGTTGTCCGACCAAATTACCAACCGAAATTGGAGAAGATAACCAGTCATGTATAAAGATGTGTCACAACCCAGTAATGCACAAACGTTCCAAACACATTGATACGAAGTTACATTTCATCCGAGAAAGGGTAGAGAACGGAGAAGTGAGAATTCATTATGTTCCTACAGAAGAGATGACAGCGGACATCCTTACAAAGTCCTCTACCACGACCCAAGGTGGAGAAACACCGACTTGTTCTACTAGGAACTGATCCAAACTCAACTTAATAGTCACATAGTAGAGTCTGAGTGGAGGTGTTGGGAAATCAATATAAAAAGATAATTTACAACTAACTTATTAATGTAAAGGCTTATCGTTTGACACACCCCGGAAACACGTTGTTGGTGTCAATTTGATTGACATTTTATTAGGAACAAGATCTTGTTGATGTTTTGTTTGTTCTCAAGCAAAGGAGTGGCTCTCGCCAGATGACAGGTTACAGTCAAATATCCTGTAAATATTTATGTACAGTGGAACCCCGCCTTACGACCACCCCGTTAATACTACCACCCCGTTAATACGACCACTTTTTTTTTCCCCGAATAAGAGCTAACTTTTTTTCTTATCTGAAAACCTCGTTAATACGACCACCTCGTTAATACGACCAACGACCATATTTTGATGTCCCCTACTGTTCAATACGACCACTGAACGTGTTGAGTAATGCCATTTTTGATATCAAATTCCCGACATGACTCCTTCGACGTTACCGGCGGAAATACGAGTGTATGCACACGCAGGCTATGAAAAGCGCCGAATCTGTCATCGATCCATATTTCACACTTTTTCTAATTTAATCAGTGCAAAATTTTCTCACATGTCTTGACGATTTTCCTGATTTATTACCTTTTGTCCGAACACGCTTCGCAGCTTTGTGTATAAGCACTTTTACCAGTCATCATGTCTTCAAATTGTAAGCGAAAACGGCAGGAACTTGACTTACAAAAACGTTACGAAGTCGTGATATTTAAGCAAAAGAACCCTTTTGCCAGCGCAAGAAAAATTGCAGAGCACTTTAATTGTGGGAAAACCCAGATTCAAAGCATCTTATTAAAGAAAGATGAGATTGTTAAAGACTATGAGGCCAATGTTACGAGCACTATCAAACGGTCAAGAGGTGCCCAGCATGAAGATGTCGACAACGCTTTACTCGACTGGTTTCGAAAAGCAAGATCAAAAAACATTCCAATTACAGGACCAATGCTTCAAGAAAAGGCTACAAAAATAGCAGAAGTTCTAGAAGTTCCACAAGAGAAATTCAAGGCTTCGAACGGATGGCTGGATCGTTTTAAAAAGAGATGTGGCATCAGGGCAAAGGTCATTTCAGGAGAATCAGGGGATGTTAGAGAAGAAACAGTAGATTCGTGGAAGGAAAGACTCCTGGAAATTTTGGAAGGACGAGAACCTCGCGATATCTGGAATATGGATGAAACAGGTCAGTTTTTCAGAGACCTTCCAAACAAATCACTGGTCGAAGTTTCCCAGAATTGCACCGGCGGAAAGAAGTCAAAGCATAGGATTACTTGTGCGTTCTTTGTCAACGCTAGTGGTGGAAAAGAAAAGCCAATCGTAATTGGAAAATCAGCAAGACCAAGATGTTTTAAAGGCATCAGAGATTTGGATAACTTACCGTGCCAATATTTCAACCAATCAAAAGCCTGGATGGAAGGTAGCATCATGATGGAAATTCTATCAAAACTCAATCGGAGACTGAGACGAGAAAACAGAAGAATTCTCTTGTTTATGGACAATGCCCCTTGCCACCCTGAAGACCTGGATGAAATGTATGAGCAAATCAAAATCGTCTTCTTGCCCAAAAACACGACATCACGACTGCAGCCACTTGATCTCGGTATTTTTCAAGCTTTTAAGCTCCAGTATTATAAACGCCTGCTTACACACGTTGTCAGTAAAGTGGATGAGTGTATTTCTGCGTCGGAAGTATGCAAGTCTGTTGATATTCTTCAGGCAATTAGATGGACGGCCATAGCGTGAAATAAAGTTTCCGAAACAACAGTTGTCAAGTGTTTCATCATGGCAGGTATCTTGGATTCCGAAGGAAACACGAATACAGTAGATTCCAGTGGCAGTGACGTTGATCTATTTGCAGATCTTGAAAGCGAACTTGTTGCAGTTCAAGTCTTGGCAAATGAAACCAATGAAGACAATACAGTTTCATTGAGACAAGTGGTAGGTGGATGTCTTGATGCACCATTTTGTCAAGAACTTCCAGACAATTGGGAAGACAGCTTTTTTCGGCAAGTAGGACGTGAACAAATCGATTCAACCACTGCAAGCGAAGAAAATCACGAGGACAGTAATGATGAGGTTGAAGAGCTCCCGGCAGCGCCAAAACTATCCTCGTATCGAGCGGCAATATCCTCAATGCAGGATGCTTTGGATTTTCTCGAACAGAAAGGAAATTCAAAAACGGCAAATGAGCTCGCCAGAGTAATCTGCCAAACTCAAACCGATTGGCTTGAGTGTCGGAAAAACCAACGGAAGCTTACAGATTTTTTTAAACCTAAAGAAATTTGAATAACTAATGTAGGGGCTTATTATCAAGGTTATTCATTTCATTTGGTTAATTTTGTTGAGTTGTGTTCAGTTAATAAAATTTATTTGTAGGTTATTTTGTGGTTTTAGCGTTATGCTAATTGAAATCTGACTCCGTTTGCCATGACGTCATTTAAAAAAACATTTGTTACGTATCTGATCCACCCCCGTTAAT
Organism: Heliopora coerulea; assembly: GCA_030142905.1. NCBI lineage: Eukaryota > Metazoa > Cnidaria > Anthozoa > Scleralcyonacea > Helioporidae > Heliopora > Heliopora coerulea. The sequence goes on from JASJOG010000480.1 coordinate 64,703, forward strand.
ACGACCACCCCGTTAATACGACCAAATTTTTTCGGCCCAACGGTGGTCGTATTAACGGGGTTCCACTGTATATAATAAAATAAACAAAACGTGTGGTAGTTAACATGCCATGTTGACGTTCCTTAACAAAGAATTTCGATGATGTTCTTTGTTATTCGCATCCCTGAGGGTCAAGTGAAAAAGCTGTTTACTTTTCATTTAACCGTGGGGCTCTGGTTTCATTGTCAAGTTATTCGAAGGCCGCACTTGATGCCTTAGTCCTAGCTGCATTAAAGTGACGTTGGATGTGCTATGCAGCTGTAAGGAATCGGGGAAGCGCAAAGCGATGGTTTTAACACACTATACACATACTATATGTATTATCGGCAATGAAGAGCCAATTACTTTAAGGAACCTCCCTCTAGCTTTCAGTTCTGCACCCGCGATCAGATATTGGTTGTTCAGTTAATTTTTTTTCTGGTAGTTTTGCCAACCCTGAGAAAAAGCTGCGTGTTTACAGTAGAATTCCCAAAGTAGCGGCCCTCGCTAGACTCGGGTTTAGTGCCCATTAGCGGCCGCTAATTTCGAGGGGTGTAACGTTCTGGTGGCAAAAAATTAAGTTATATCAATTATATATTGTAAAGTTATACATTAGACGACAGATTCAGAGGACGCGTTTGAAATGGAGAAACCATGCCATCAAAATAGCGTGATGGAGCAATAGTATGTCCGGTGTCTTGATCAGCGAGGAAAGATTGCCGACCCGTTGGTAGCTGCTCATACCAGTGCATTTTGAAAGAAAAACACTGATTACGTCTCTTGGGCTGGAAGGTGCTACCTGTAACGGCGGAGATTGTACAGACTTTTATTTCCCAGACTGGATGATGGAGAGGCGTAGTAAAAAATGTCGTGAATAAATATATTCAGCAAAGCAGAAGGAAAGAGCCAAAAATTTCAGCCTTGTGAATTTCACTGTTTTTATTTTAGAGATATTTATTATCCCTTCAGGTCTTACTTCAATTGTTTTGTGATTTAATTTACCCACAACTCCTCTGCTTCAATTGATACGAGTTACCATTAAATGTATGTCCACGAACATGCAATGTTTTCCCATTTTGTGACTGAGGAAAATCGATTGTATCATCCACTAAAGTTTGTGTCATATTTCCCAAATTGTATTTGTTTTGGAAAATGTTTAGTGATCGAACGGATAATTACTTGGCTATCCGCCAAGTCGTAACCAGTTACTGTGGCTTTATGGAATTATTGTTTATTGTCAAACAGTCCCTTTCATCCTGATAATTGAAAGCCTCTTTCTTTAATGATCCGGGCTAATCGTGGAATGACCTTTTTCTTTTAATTTACTCACGATGGATAGTGACATTTTGTAATTACCTTTTAAGCCCAGTCTACACGAGTGCGTTTCCTGTGGCTATTTTTTAGTAACCATTTTTATTTGCTCGTGTACATGAGGAAATTTGCCCGAATTTTATGTGACAAATACATTTGCTTAAAGACTAGCATGCCAGTTTTTATGTGGCAAAGAAAAAAGTCATATGCCAAAGTTTGTTCGTGCGCACGAGCCGTCAAAAAAAAATTTGCCACTTATTCAGAGGTTGGCAGTGGCTTCTTTGGTTTTGTCTCCACTGTCCATAGTCATTTCTGGCGCACAGGCAAACGAGTTTTCAACATAGCATTTGTTGTCATTATACACGAGCAAATATCTTTGTCACAGAAAATTTGCTGTTGTGGGCTGGGCTTTAGAGGTTCTTCTCTCCTGCTTTTCTTCATATGTAAAAAGGAAACAGAACTGACCATTTAACATTAGCGGAAAGTTGTTCTCGTCGCACATTTTTTCTCCCAGTGCTCGATTTGCTCGTGGGTTAATGTATTAACTTCATGAAGTCAATTTCATTCTTTTTCGGTTATTTAACTTCAGCTTACCGGCATCTGTAGAGCGCACTTGGTGCGTATGAGACCTTTTTCTTTTTTTCTACCTTTCCTTTCTCTCTCAGAAAGTATGTCAACGGATCCCTTTCTGCCTTGGCATTGAACTGTATTTTTTTGCTTATAGGGTAGTTTTGATCGTTTTCAAACTCACAGCCTACTCAGAAAACAATTTTTAAATCGCCTTCACTGAAACACGGGCTATCGTTAAATTCTATTAATATCCCTTTTTATAGAACGAGCACCACCGGACCGTTTACAAATGGAAGAGATTGTTGAAATAGCGAGAAGAATTCCAAGAGAATGGAAGCAAGTAGCCTTACTGACAAGTCTATTTGAAACGTACGAAATTGACGAGATACGTTGTTCCACAGTAAATGAAGACGAAACGTACAAGGCTCTTACAATGCTTGTACGTTACATGGAACGGGAAGGGACGAGACAAAGTCTAGCTGGAGCCCTTGAGGAGCTTCGGTTAACCCTTCTATCTCAGAAAGTCCTGTCTGGATATTTTATCGATACTGGTGAGGAAGAGTAGTCCATGGATTTTAAGTTTTCAAATTTTTTATTTTAGGAAAATTTAGAGATGAAATGCAATGGAATTTAAGTTTCTTTCGTATGGAAAAGCTCTAAAACATACGCGGAAAGGCGTGCACAGGCCTTCCATATCTCAATTCGTTATTGAAATGTATGAATTCAGGTTATGGATAGAGCGTTGTGATTGCGGGAAAATAACGTATGTTTTCGAGACTATTCAACTGAGTCAGTTGAAACTTTGGACGTGAATGCATCGCGTGGTACAAAACTTCATTAAGTCAAAATAATGGTAGCATAGTAATTTATTGGTTAATGGGCCATCACTTGAGTGAAACAAAAATTATTTGTATTCCTCTTCATGATGAATTTTTAAAAAAAAGTATAAATAGAGAATACTTTGCGATTGTGTGTCAAAAAGCGAACAAGTCTGCGAGGAGGATAAAAGGGTCTGGGAAGTTACGTGTCATGTCAGGCTTCGAGAGCTAAGATGTTTTTGATTTTGTGATGTTTTCGGTCATGAGAAGCTTTCACGTCCAAATTTTCAAGTGATTTCTTTGAATAGTCGTAACGTTATTCAGAATTTCCTCGTCAGTAACAATGGTGTGTCCTTCAGTATAGTTGAGGTAATAAACTATCTCATTAACATAACCAAAATGTTGTCGGCGTATTCTTGGAAAGTTGTAAACTTCATTACGTTCGGTGTGAACTCAGTTGTGTGTTGAAAACCTTTTTTATGTGATGCAAAGTTTGTTTTTCGGTGAAAAGTTTGCTGTGTCGTGCAAACTTTTTGTGATGCATAACTTCGTTGTGTAGTGGAAACTTTGTTTTTTTGGTTAATAATTACGTTGGTGCACTTTGTTTAGAAGATGAATACCAGCCTGAAAAGTTCAGTCTAAAATCAGTGGTGGCCTGGCTAAGAACCGGTATGTAGCAAATTTTTAAAACAATGCGGGTTTTAAAGGGGGGAACATGTGAAATTAAGGGAGCTAAAATGAATAAAGGATTTCTCATGTGTGAAAGTGAGTCAACACTTTGTTAGACATCTGCATTATTGACGTTGAATTCAAAAGGCAAATAAGTTTAAAAGTGTTCAAGTAGGGTTTTCAGAGTTTGACGTTTGTTTTTAATTTCCTTCGAAAACTGGCGAACTGAAAAGTTTTAAAATTTGTAAAAATTGAAGTGAATCAGACGTACATGTCTTAAGAAATCAAGTAGGTAACGTAGTAAAGTTTTGCCGAAAAACGGCGGTTTTTTGCACTTGCTCCAACGAGCTAAAACGACAACTTTTTATCCTTAATTTATTCATTGCCAGTTAACTTGTGGGAGAGTTCATTTCCAAATTAATTATTTTTATTAGATTAAATTCTGTGGGTAGATGATGCACCGTTTTAATGCTTGCCTTCGTGGATTAGGGAATATTTTCTATCCTGCATTGGACATTACATTTCTGTTCATTCAACTTGCATTTTAGGTCAGACACCCAGAGAACAAAGTGTGCGACAAGATGTTACATCACCAGCAGGTATTGAACTATAAACTGCCGGGGCTTCTCAGTCTTTCGGTTCGCACTAGGCGTATAACTCTTTTGGATTTTCTTTTTTTAGATTCTTTTAGATCATTAGTTTGAGCGCTTTTGCTATCCTAGATCCACTCCCAGGGATCGAAAAACTATCCAAGAACTTATTTTCAGTGGTCTTTACGCATGGTCTACACATGCAAAAATCTCCCAAGTTGTTGCACCATTTGTTTTTAATTAAGCTCCAGATTTCCTGAATTTAAAGCTTAATATGGACCATTTATTGTCGAATAATGCTGTGATAAAATTGTTACCATTGATGAACAACGTTGATAATACAACAATATCATTCATTGTTATATGGCTGAGCTCATTATCCGGTCTTTACGCAAAATGACGTGCGTGGATTGGTTGCCTAGCCTTGTGTGTTGCAAACTTTGTTACGGTGGTGGTGGTGCAAACTTCGATATGTAGAGCAGACTCCCTGGAAACGTATTTTAGCAGCCTCAGACGATTTCACATGACTTGGCGATTTCATCTTGTTTCACGTAGGGCCGCCGAGAGAATTAGAGGGGCCTGGGGCAAAACTTTTGCTGGGGCCCTATTTATGACGTCACAGCCTATAACGTCATAAATAGGGTCCCAGCTTACATGAAGTTTTGAGAGCAGGTGTACCCGTTACCCCCTGTATAGCACTAATTATCCCTTCGCATCCTTGCGTTTCAATGTCAATACGTCGTGTAAGGTGCACTTTATTAAAGCTGTAATTTAATTTGTAACAGGAAAATGCAGAACCCCCAAAAACCTTTCCGCTTCTGTAAGACGTTCTGTATAAATTTTTATTTGTTAACATCGTAAAGGTTAATCGTTTTATGTCTGGTAGATTATCGCTGATTAGTCAAAACCAACCCATGCTAAACCCATCTAATTTTGGGGGGGCCTCTTTGAGTTTGGGGCCCGGGGCAATTTGCTCCCCTCCCCCCCTTCCTCTCGGCGGCCCTGGTTTCACAAGCAACACGCTTGGCGGTTCCACGTTTTAGTTCCCCAGTTTGTGGGTAGCTTGGGAACAACCTAAAGTGCAGACAAGACCATCCTACACGACTAACGCTGAAAATATCTGATAAATGACACTGATTAAGTAAAAATGACCAAGTTTTGAGGGGATGGTTTTTTCCCCAAGTCGGGCCCTCGTAGAACTACGTCTGTTGTAATGTGTCTACATGATGGCGAAATTTCTACTCTTCTTAATTGATTAATTCTGACCTCGGTATTATGCTTTACTTGGTACTAATTTATTTTATTCAGGTACAACCTCAGATTCACATTCGGAGGAGGCATTGAAGGAAGCCTATTGGCAAGCGCTTGAGGAAGGGAATACGCCGAACACGCGAATTCCGATTATGCTGGTTGGGCAGGGTAGGGCGGGGAAGACTTCTCTGAAAAGACGTCTTTTAGGACTACCGTTCCAGGAAAACCAATCCAGTACCACTGGGATTGACGTTGGTGTCGTCGAGGTAACAGAAAAGAATGCGGAATATCCTTGGAAAAGTAGAGATGTGGAGGAATTTATGACAAATCAGAGTGAGGCAGAGACTATGTCTTATAAAAAGACTGTCGACTACATTAAAAGAGGAGACCAGAAGAAATTTCAAGGGGATACACCGGCGTCACTGAAGCCACCTACAACAGCAGAAATGTCCAAATTCCAACTACAGATGTCCAATGACAACGAAGATGTTTTACGGATATTTCTGTTTGATTTTGCGGGACAGTCGATCTACTACGATACCCATGCGTGCTTTCTAAAACCTCACTGTCCATATGTTTTAGTTCACGACCTTTCCATGCCGCTAGATAATATTGCTCAGCCCAGATTTAAACCTACAACTGCTCGTGCCGAAATCAAGTTTAAAAATCCTCTTTGTGAAACCAATTTGGACTATTTTTCGTCATGGTTGAGGGTCTTGGAGATTTTGACAACTGGTGAAGGAGAGCAATCTTGTGATAATAATGATTACCTATCGACTTTCGTAGGAGAGAAGTTTACCCTCCCACCAGTTTTGATTGCTCTAACAAACCTCGATAAGATTAACCACAATGTCAGCGGAATAGAAGAAGTAAAAGAGCGGATCAAAAATGTCATCTCTGGGAATACATTTACCAATGTCTTTCCGGAGTTCTTCCTCATCGACAACACACTGGCGGTCAACGTTGGAGATGACATACAAAAGCTTCGTAAAAAACTTTTTGAAGTCTCCAAGGCAATCCTTAAACAGGAAAAGCCAATGCCTTTGAAGTGGATGCATTTTGAAGCTGCATTAAGTCGGAAACTATCATCGAACTGCCGGTATATCCCAGTTGAGGAGGCAAAGGAAGAAGCGAAGGCCTATGGTGTGAAGCGGTTCGATCATGTGATCACATATCTACACCGCCAAGGTGTGCTTGTACACTTCAGTGGGTCACGCGTGGTAGTCCTGGACCCTGCTTGGTTAGCAAACCTCTTTGTGAAAGTAATTACCGTGCCTGCTGTATGCGATGCCTTTGATAGGCGCACCTTTGATGAATTTAAGAAGAAAGGAATTTTGTTCCGAAAACACCTTAAGAATCAACCTCACGGAGAACTTTTAGAGGAGTTAATGCAGAGGTTCAATCTGATTTCGCCATGCAAACATGATGGAGAGGCAGCTTTTTATGTTCCTTCAGTAGCCCCTTCCATGGGAGAAGGAGAGAAGATAGAAGAGAAGCTGAAAAGGAGCCCTATCGTTTCGCTGTTTCTCAAATTTCGTCACAAGCTTGTGCCACTTGGACTATACCCCAAACTTCAAGTGAAATTGATTATTGAGTGGGAAAAACTCTTCCCTAACCAACAAGTAAAGCCTTCTTTCTACTGCAACTACTCCTTGCTTCCGCTTACCATAGATGGTAATGTGTTCGCTGTTTATTTGATCAAGCTCATGGAGTCCATCAAGATTGGCGTGGTTCCCAAAGAAACCGACGATCATATTCATCGGGAGTTTGCCAGGCACCTGAAGGACATAATGTGCAGATGCTTGAGCGATCTTGAATCTCCAGACCAACTATTTTTCGGCTCGACAAGCCATGAGCTTGCAGTGAAGTGTTCCGCCTGCTTTGGCAAAGAAGGAACCTGTGCCCGTCATGGCAAGATGCAGTGTAATTTTGACGACTGTGGCCACTTCTGGTCACTCAGTGACCTACAAAGGAAGTATGACAACCAAGAACCTGCACTTTGTTTAGAAGATGAATACCAGCCTGAAAAGTTCGATCTAAAATTAGTGGAGGCCTGGCTAAGTACCGGTATGTAGCAAATTTTTAAGACAATGCGGGTTTTAAAGGGGGGAGCATGTGAAATTAAGGGAGCTAAAATGAATAGAGGATTTATCATGTGTGAAAGTGAGTAGTTCGAAAGTTTTGCCGAAAAACGGCGGTTTTTTGCACTTGCTCCAACGAACTAAAACGACAACTTTTTATCCTTAATTTATTCATCGCTAGTTAATTTGTGGGAGAGTTCATTTCCAAATTAATTATTTTTATTAGATTAAATTCTATGGGTAGAAGATGCACCGTTTCAATGCTTGCCTTCGTGGATTAGGGAATATTTTCTATCCTGCATTGGATATTACATTTTTGTTCATTCAACTTGCATTTTAGGTCAGACATCCAGAGAACAAAGTGTGCGACAAGATGTTACATCAGCAGCAGGTATTGAACTATAAACTGCCGGGGCTTCTCAGTCTTTCGGTTCGCACTAGGCGTATAACTCTTTTGGATTTTCTATTTTTAGATACTTTTAGATTATTAGTTTGAGCACATTCGCTATCCTAGATCCACTCCCAGGGATCGAAAAACTATCCAAGAACTTATTTTCAGTGGTCTTTACGCATGGTCTACACATGCAAAAATCTCCCAAGTTGTTGCACCATTTGTTTTTAATTAAGCTCCAGATTTCCTGAATTTATAGCTTAATATGCACCGTTGATTGCCGAATAATGCTGTGATAAAATTGTTACCATTGATGAACAACGTTGATAGTACAACAATATCATTCATTGTTATATGGCCGAGCTCATTATCCGGTCTTTACGCAAAATGACGTGCGCGGATTGGTTGCTTAGCCTTGCAATAAGTTTATCGTAGAGACAGGTAAGTTTTGGAGGGAAAATTTCTGAGTTGATTTGAAGGCAAACCAACAGATTTAAATACGTTTTACAAATGATTAGTGACAGAAAATTGTTAAAGACAGTTAAATCTTCTCGATTTGAATAAATACAAAATTAACAAATACAAAATATTGGGGCTCACTTCTTGAAATTGCTTCTTAAACAGGCCAAAATCTAAGATGGTAGATTCTGATTGCTAAGAGACCGGGACTTGAAGAAGTCGAGAAGAACGTATTAGTTATTATTACTAAAACCTTATCCACTTTGGTGCGGAGAAGAACTTGGTTAGTAACATAAGTACAGTATTTATGTGAAAATAGAAAACAGAAGAACAGGTATGCATGTATGGAAATTTCGTTTCTTAATTAATTAACATTCACTTCCTAACTTATTAAGTATTTGCAACTTGAATGTAATCACGCAATATACGAATAGTTTTATTTTTAGCTACCTTGCAGCGGAACAGCACACCCGTCTTCATGCTTAATGTTTTTCATTATCTTTTGAGTACTGAGAATACTTGTGTTAGTATATAATAGATGCATATCTGTTTTTATCTTTTCCATTTTCATGTAAATACTTATGCTATTAACCAAGTTCTCTGCACTGAAGTGGGTAAGGTATTAATAATAGTAATTAACTCATTGTTTTTCTACATCTCTTTAAGTCCCAGTCTCTTAGCACTCAGAATCCGCCATCTAAGATTTTGGCCTATTTACGTAGCAATTTGGAAAAATGAGCCCAAAATATTATTCAGCTTCCCGTACAGACCTCACACTGGGTTAATTAGTAATTATTGTTTCGATAAGTGCTGATGAAGCAAAATTTAGGTTTATCATTACATTTTATAAGTTCTTTTTTGAAACCATGCTGACCATCTTACCTTAGTGGAATGTTTTCATCGCACATTCCTTGTCACAATCCTAATCAACCATATATGTTCATGGGTTAACGTATTAACTATATGGACTTCATAATACTCAATCGTATCTCTGTTTTTGACTGGTATTTAACTTCAATTCGCCGGCTTCTTTAGTTTATGCTTCTTGGGTATGTGAACATTTTCTCCCTCTTCAACGTCACCTTTCACTTTCAGATAGGTCGTCAACAGGTCTATTTTTATTTCGGCAGTTTACTACCTTCCTTAGCTTATTAGGTAGTTTTTCAATTTTGCTGCCAACGCAGAAAATTTTTAAATCCCCTACAGCTAAACGCTCGCTGTTGTTAATTAAAATAGTTTTTCTTTCCGTTTTGATAGAAGTGCAAGTAAGACGAGCACTACCAGACTGTTTACAAACGGCCGAGATTGCTCGAATAGCGAGTAAAATTCCAGGAATATGGATGAAAGTAGCCTGCATGACAAACAAATTTGAACCAAATGAGATTGAGGATATATTTCATTCCAGAGTTAATGACAACGAAACAAACAAGGCTCTGAGGATGCTTTTCCAGTACCATGAGAGGCAAGGGACTAGACAAGAGCTAGCCAAAGTGCTTAAGGAGCTTAAGCAAGACATTCTATCTCAGAAAGTCCTTTTTGGATATTTTATCGATTCTGATGAGAATTAGTGCATGGATTTTAAGTTCTCAAACTCGTTTTTAGAAATATATAAACAAGAAATATAATAAAGTTTACGTTTCTTGATTTGAAAGAGCTCTTAAGGTAACCAAGACGGGCGTTTGTAGCTCTTCCATATCTCTCTTCGTTTCAGTGGTGGCACGAGGAATTCTCCGACGCAAGAGCTAAAGTTCCCGACAGGGGGGTTAAATCAAAGGGCCATGACCACGCCCCGTTTGTAATTTTTGTTATTTGAAGGTCAAAAACATCATGTTATTTTTCGCAACAATAAACGCAAGAATTGACTAGAAACAGTTTACATTTGGATTTGACAAGGAGATAAGAGTCTATTATCTTTTTACGTTAAATCAATAACAACTGCTCATAGTTTCTACAATATATAAATGTGTTCATCAGTGAAAATGCCCCGACGGATTGTTAATTTTTCCCCGACAGGAGAGCTAAGGTTCCCCGACGGGGACTGTAGCCCCCTCTGGTGCCACCTCTGCTTCGTTTCTTAGATCGTTTGATATGTGAATGAGATAGTCTATGACCCCAATTTATGGATGCAGCATTGCGATGAGGGGGAAAAGTCAAACACATCTTTTCAGAGTGTTCTACCGAATCATTTGAAACTTTGCATGTGAATGCATATCATGGCAAAAAAACTTTATTAAGTCAAAATAGTGTTAATAATGTACTGGCTTCCACCCCATCACTTCACTGAAACAAAATTATTTGCTATTTTTTTCTTTGTTTTAAGATTCTGTTTTATTTAAATAATAGATACTTTCAATCCAAATTTTGTCGGACAAAAGAAGTAAATACAGAATACCTTGCTTTGGCAGGAAACGAACAACTTTTTGCTTGAAGGATGTAATGGCCAGGGAACTTATGTCCCTTGCAAAAATTGCACATGTCATTTCACATGTGAAAAATATATGGAATTGGAAGATTTGTGCATGCGAAATTTTCCTTTCACATATGAAATAGGAAAGTTTTCACGTACGAAACACCTAATTTACATGTGAAATTAAATGGTTGAAAATTTCACATGTGAAATCTTGGTGTACGAAACATGTCTCCCATACGAAATGGAAGATTCACCAGTGAAAAATGATTTTACAAATGAAGTCTTCAATTCACTTATGGAATTGAAAAAGTCACATATGACATTTTATTTTTAATATTTGAGATAGGATGTGAAATTTTTGTGAGAGGATGTCACGACAGGCTTTGATAGCTAAGATGTATGTGATTTTGTCCGAGGCATCTACATCAAAAGTTTCAAGAATAATGTCATCTTGAAAACTCAAGATATTAAACCATTAAACTATTTCTCACTTACATATATCCACATGCAGGTACACATACGTCATTCACTACTCTCTGCACACATTACATCACCATATGTACACCCACACCACACGCTGCGCAGAACTCCCACCCACTCTTCGCCTAATTTTCCCCCGCATGCATCAGCAGCAATGCAGTGTGTAGCATGCAATGTACCATTAAACTATTTCTCACAGTTCCCTCTTAAGCCGACAATCTCAGAATTGAAGTCTGGCTACCAAGGCTAGCCCGGTTGTTCGAGACCCTTCTTGTTATTTAATTTTCGTGGTAGAAACTTTAGTTTATATGCAAAAGCGGTGCAATCCAGTTAGCCAGGATCTCAGCTGGTTTTATGTGGAAGAGAGTTGTTCTTCTTGGTTGGGTAACACGAGTAAAATTATTAGATCTCACTTCGCATTTTCATGGGAATTTTGAAAAATTCGAGGAACGCTGATGCCAATGGCGTAACTACTAGAGTGGCCTGGGTGATCCGGCAACCCTAAAAAATCCCTGGGTTAGCCTAAAATAGCCCTGAGGGATATCAACGACATTGCAATGCGAAGCACGAACTTATTTCAGTATTTTTTCAAAAAAAGCCATGTTGGAGTGTCGTTAACCTAGCGAGTCATATGCACCACGCCGCGCATTTCCATCCCAGAGAAAACACTCGGGACTCACACGGTGGCGCGAGGGACATCCCTTACCGCACCCGCACCATTTCGAGTTGGGCGCCGAGGTTGTGAGAATCTATATTCCCACCGCTTAGCGGAAACATTGGATTCCCCCCTCTTGTGAGATATTCTTAGCGCGTATTTAATGCCTTGTCACTAACGCTAACTGAACGCAAAATCAAGATATGCCGTAGAAAAAAGTTAATTTTTAGATTAAACTGAATCAGGTAGAAGGTACCATTAAATGAGGACAAGCAAGGTTGAAATTAATCTCCCTTTCAACCATCAGTGTTTTCAACAGCCAGATCCTGGGAACTGGTCTCAAAACCAGGTACGTTCAGCTACCGTCTCTCCCCTCCCTTCGTACAGTGTACGACTTCATTTCAACCACACTAAAGTTGACTGAAGTCACAAGTAGTGATAAAATGTTGGCAGATGCAGTACTAATTTTATTTATTTCTGTATTCACTGCACTTCTAGCAGAAGGTACGGTTTATTTGATTTGTCTGTGTTAGTTAAACCTGTATTTTTGAGTGATATTATGAAGTTTGATTTCATGTGTAAACCTCAAGATTCAGACTAGTTCACATGCAGCGTCGTTGAGTTGGTTTAAATTTCTTGGATCGAGTGACATTTGTTCTTATTTTCAATGTTTTGTTTATTTTACCTGTAATTTAGTCCGTAGATAAATTCAGCTACCTGACAGTCATCTTGCAATGGCAACCTATATTTGATTGTTTACTTATATGACAATGACAATGACAATTTATGAAGTACCAGATATTACAGTTACCAATATAACATAAGTAAATTATACTATTTTGAAGGTACAAGCTAACTGAAATAACCATTATGGGCTAAACTAGTCAGTTAGCTATGTTATATATATTGCATATGTAGGTCTACTGAAATATTACAAATTAACAAGAATAGTGGTGATAGTAATACAATGGTAATAATATAGTAAAGTAAAGCAAAATTAGTAAAGTTAGAGAATATTAAATTAGTGAATAAAGTAAATTAAATAAATTAGTATATTATATCAATACAGTTGAATTATTTTAACAATAGCGATACAGATGCATGCAATTACATGCAACTAAGTATTGCTTATTCTATTAAAGCATGTATATTCAAAATATCAACAAAATCCCGGGAGGTAGAATCATTCATTTTGATATGACAAGTTATAAGTTGTGGTTTGGTGTAATTCCCAAGGTATAACCTACTTGCTGGTATACAGAACGGATAAATACAAGAAGCTAAAAGCAGAAGTTGAGAAACACAGCAAGAAATGTGAGTTCTATTTGTCATTTTCATGCAGTCCCATAAAAGACGGTCTTTAATCATTATACAATAAGAAATATTCGTTGTTAACTGAAGTATTTCAGATCTGCATAACGTATAAAATTGGAAATCCCTAATTACCAACTTGTTCATCTTGAAGATTATCATACTATTGTTTGTTTTCTCTTTCAAGTATAGAGTTGAGTTTCTGGCTTATTAGCTTTTCCCTTTATCCATAGATTCACTTTTCTGTCAGTGTGAGATTTACTTTTTACTTCTGTAATTTCATCAACCCTCCAAGTGTAAGTTTCCCATTACTATCCAAAAGATACCAGTGTGAAAAATTCAGCAGCCAACCAAATATTAGGGCAGCCAAAAATGCAAACTGATTACCATATTTACTCAATTTAGTGCCACCCCCAATTAAGTGCTGCATTTGAGAGCAAAAATATTAAAGAGCACCACTCTCAAATAAACACCTCATTCATTCACAACAATGTGGTGCTTAATTGAAGCTTCATCAGACTAAATTGTTTGAGGAGCCAAACTAAAATACATGTGCAGTACAACTCAATCTAAACCAGCCTCTGAAATTTATTCTCCTGTATTACAATGTTTTTCAGTTGTTAACATTTGCTTGTTATTGTGTACAATTGTTGTGAATTTCTAAAGAGTGCTGCCCTGAAATAAATGCCACCTGTGAATGAGCACCACATCCAAAGATTAAAAATTTAGAGTGCCACTGTTCTTAATTGAGTAAATATGGTAAATAGTTTGATAAACAGTTTAATTACCAAAATTAACAGAACTTATTGTTGCATAGGCAGCCAACATGGAGGGTTAAATGTATAGTTAGTAGTTTTCTCTTGGTATCACCCACAAGTTTATGATTTGACAGAATTTAGAATGTTTTAAGATTTGGTAGATTTCATGTTACAGTAGAACCTGAGTTTTACAACACCCCTTTTTACGACCACCTGTCACATATGACCAGTTTTTCTGGCACGGACAATTTGTAGTTAAAATATACCTGCCATGAGCGACCACCTGTCTAACTCAACCAGTGACCACTTTTTAGCAGTCAAAATAAGAAATTTTACCTGTCACAAGTGACCACTGCAAATTAAAATTGCTGACCACTCTACTCATGTGCTGAACCTGATTGATGAATTAAGTTTGGCAGAAGATCAGCATCCTCTTCTGCTGAACCTAATAGTTAGAGCAGATTTAATTTGATCGATCATAATTAAGTTTCATGAGTTACGTTCACTGTATGAATCAATGCCGCTCCACAATCACTCCAACTCTCTTGGCAAAGAGAATATGGGAAACGAGAAAAACTATGCACTTACTGCTTCAATCTAGTTTTGATCACTTCCATGCAGTTATACTTATGCTGTTGTGAATTTCTTTCTGAACAAGTTAGGAAATCGAAGCAGTTCACACTGACCAATTTCTTTTCACTTAATAAGTAGATGAACTTAAGCAAATTCTTGTGTGATTCTTAGTTGAATAAACACATTTTGCACACACATTTTGCTTAAATTTGTGCTTTTTCCTGAAGTTGCACACGCAAATATGGTGGCCACTATGTGACATCACTACCTGTCTTAAGCGACCACCTGGCATTTACCACCACTTTTGCCTGGCAAAAGTGGTGGTCGTAAAACTCAGGTTCTACTGTATAAGGTTTCTCATTATCTGTTGTTCTCATTTATAGTAGAAAGAAAGAAGGAAACAAGTTCTGACATGTCTGGTGGACAAAAGAAGAAAATAGGTACCAAAAACAAGTAAAATCTTCAGACATGACCACTGTTTGGACAGTCAAATACCTGACTGTACATAGCAATGTCATGCATTACTCAACTTCCTTCCTTATTACTAGAACGAGTGGAAGAGAAGCTAAAAAACAACAATAGAGACTTGTCAATGGTGAGTATGGGTTGCCAGTAAAAATCACAGTGTAGTCAATGTATGTGTATTAGGAAATTTGCTGGTTTTCACAGCTGATTTGTATCTCAAAGTACCTTGAAGATAAAAAGCATTTCTGTCATTGACAAATCCATATGCTGGCCAGGAGTGGAAGGGTAGGTAGGCTTAACCCCTTGGGCCCAAGGTAACTTAAAGGTAAGATTTTAATGTTCAATAATCCAAAATTCCGTGGGCATTTTACCTTATTTTTTTGATTAGGTGCTCTGTAATATTACTGTATGTCCTCCAAAGGATCAGCACTAGTTTTCACAGCTTTCAAGTAAATAGCCACCACCTAAAACTATTTATATTACCAAGAATAACTTTGAATTGGGAAACCCTTACTCAACACTCAGCCTTTCCCCTTTTGATGCTGCATTAACCCACCAATGAATCCCACCTACAAATATAAACCACCTTCTCCAATACACCATTTAAATCAATCTTTGCATCAGATTTCTCTGACGTATGTGCTAAAAATGCATATTAACTTATTAAGAGTAAAGTCCATCTGGCATTAGCTGGAGTAATATACTTAACTGAGCCCTTGTCCCTTAATAGGTCAAGGAGATGGCTGTTAACTCGTTAAGGTGCAGGGCTTGTCCCTTTGACTAGTAAAATCGTCTGGCACAATAAGCCAAACTGAAATACAATACTAAAGTGCACCCTTGTTTCTTAATGGATTAATGGTCAAAAAATGTGCATTAGTTGTGCTGTAGATAGGAAAAAGCCTGGGGTAGAAAATGACAGGGGAGGCACATTGTTACTTAAGATGGTTTCGAACAGTTTCTGTTTCAACCTGCAGTCTGTGGACTCTTATCTCTAAAATGATCAGGTTAGATATGAAATACTGTACTTGAGACAAAATTATATACCCCTGGACGAACACTGGTATACTACAATCGTATTATTATTATCATCATAACAATATTATTCCATTCGGAGCTTTTCCATTTCAGGTGAAAATGAAGTCCATGTTTGCCATAGGATTTACCTTCACAGCTTTAATGGGAATGTTTAATTCAATGTACGTACAGTTTATCCGTATAGACTTTACATTGTTTAATATTAACGTGACCCATAAATTCTGGGCAAAGCTAGTGTTTGTGGACCATCATGAACGTCCTTCGAATTTATTAACTTAGAAAATGGCGCAGAGGGTTTAGCGCCTGTGTGAGCGTCGAGTCATACTAGACGATGTGTAACAGGTTCATCGAACTCAAATCTTTACGAAACGTTTCAGGCCATGAAGGAGGGCGGAACCTACGACCTTTTGAAGGCCAGTGAGACTCTCTACGAATCTACTGTGACAAAAAGATGGCAGCTATTGTACATTTTACCATGAATGATAAAGTTTGTAAGACATTGAAATTTATAAGAATGGAGCTGTTATCTTCCAAATCCATCGCGACCCATCAAACAGTTTCTGGAAGTTATTTTAACCAAAATTAGGTTGCTGATCTGGTGGCGAACTTCAAAGAATCCTACTTCAAAGTCAAAAAAATACAAAAAACAGCAATCCATTAAACAACGGAATGGTGACGTGAAGTTGCTGTAGATTTTTGCCGTGAATTGAGAAAAGTAAATAGTGTCAGTAGCTACACAAGGTGAAAATGAATTGTAGCTAGTTTACTGATCAAGAAAAATATATTTTTGATTTTTGCCTCAATAGCTGAATGTTTCGACACTTAGCGCTCACATTTGTTTTACTCTGGTGATTTGGTTTTCATGTGGTCATTGGGCGTCAAATTCAATTGCAATTAAGTCCTGGCCACTATTTTCCTCATAGCTGTTAATCTGCGTGGTTTCCATGTGCTTGGGAATACACCACCTCGATTGACGAATGCACATTTTTTGCATCTGTAGTTTCGACGGAAGAGTGGTCGCAAAACTTCCCTTCATACCTCTGTCTTGGTTTCAAGGGTTGTCGCATCGTAATCTTCCAGGAACGGACTATACAGATTGTTCTTTCATATTTCTGTATATCCTATGTACAATGTCTATCAGACAGGTAAGGTGCCATAACTGTATTGTTCCTCATTAACAAACTCGAATATTCAGCGAATGTTCTGGTGGCTTTCTCAGGACAGTAATCCTTGTAAGTTACTTATCCTCAAACTCAGTTACCAGTGACTCAGAGGCGTCAATTCCCTATTTTACCTTGGGAGATAAGGGTTTGGATGAGGATTAGGGTTAGAAATAGGGTTAGTGTTATGGTTTTTATTAGGGTTAAGCTTAGAGTGAGTATTATTGTCGGGTTAGGGTAAGTTTCAATTTCCGATGTGGGTCATTAATGCATGCATTGGTCATTCATCTCTTACGGTATAAGTGACCTAGAGTGATTTTATAGCCACCGGAGCTTCTTTAAGAACGTAGTTTGTAAAACCACTTGTAATGCCAACGATTTATGCTAGTAACACAATTAGAAACACGTATGATCGAACCAAACACCTTAATAACAATGAAGACCGTCGGAGGAGATAACGATCTAGTTAAGTTACGATGAACACCCATACGGAGTGCTTTAATTGCTGACATATTCATGTGACAGTTTTGGGCATATTTAACAGATTTCGTTGTCGTGTATATATAGTTATAAACTTCTAACCACTTTCATGAATTTTTTTAGAAGTAGTAACCGGCTTCGTTTGATTTCTATTATTCGCAACGTATCCCCTGAAAAACAGCTTCTTGCGATCTACTTTCATTATTTGAATCTTATCTCGTTGTTTTGTAGAATATTCAAAAGATTCTTGGCTTTGCGCCGTCGAGAGCTGCAAACAAAGCACCGAGCTTCCTCAACCCTGCTCCTGCTGGAAAATAAATTGATCATGTTGGACACTGTTAAAATGGCGATGGTCCTCAGAGGGAAACTAAGTAGAATATTCCTAATATGCGTTACTAACTTGTTGCAATTTAGGTTTGTTACCTCGCAAGTTTAGAAACGTTCATTCCAAAGTTCTCAGGCAAATTTGAAAAGTTTCTTTTGAATTTCCTTTGCTTTCCAATTTAAATTCCCATTAAAAATTCGTAACTTCCTTTCGTGTGGTGCGCGTTGCTGTTGGTAGATTATCTTTATTGCCCGATATGCAACCTTCACCACTGGAAAAGAAGTTAGGAAATTATGAAAGGAATTTAGGAAAAGGGACTTTGCAAATTCCTTTGATACTGTTATGAACTTTTCCAAAGTTGATAGGTACTTAACGAAAATTGCAACCAAAATTTTGTCTTAAAATAGGAATCCTAGACATAGTTTCCTGATAAATATACCAACCCTGTAATCAACTGTATGGCTTTTTTGTTGCAAATACAGTAACGCAGAAAAAACTGATATTAAAAGAGCTTTATGTGGGGCGGTTTGAAGATTAGAATACCTATGCAGAATATTTTTTAGAATTCGAGGAACAGGCAGAACGACAGGCTTAACAGGAACGGAGGTTTCAGAACAACTCGGCTCCATTGTTCGTGAGAGAACATCAGGATGTGACCTTTTCGACAAAGCAAGTTCTGTTATACCTCTATTATTGCTGTTATTGTTCTGTTATTGCTATAAATACCCAAATAAACTCGCACCTTGATAGAAAAATAGAAGAAAAAAAGAAAAAAAAAAAAAAAAATAGAAACTCGCAGAAATTGAAGTTTTGATAGAAAACTTCAATTAGTGCGAAGTTATTGATGTTTTTCAAAGTTTTTAACAAATAACCTGTCACTTGATAATGTTTCGCAGGCCTATTGCGATCCTTATCTGATATTTTCATGGCTAATCCGATAAAATTAGGCACAGGTTTTTAAAAAGCCGTTTTCGTCTCATTATTTATCATGAACGAAAATGGATGGTGATTTGCCAAACAAAGAAGCCGTCTTTATTATATATTTTCTCTTGACATCTTTTCTGTATAGTGCGTTGCGACTAGATTCTGAACAATAGGAAGTTTTGTTTCGTTAAGAGTTTCCTTAAACACGGAGCGACGCTATAAAGGGTAAGCTCCTCCCACATTTCTGGCTTCGTATGGCGGTTGCATGTTTCCAAATGGCGGACACTTTGAAGCGTGACTGAACTGGACAGCGTAGAGCTCCACAAGCGTGTCCTAGAGCCTAAAGCTTACGGAAATACTTTTAAAATGTGTTTTTAAAATACAGCTAAACAATATATAAAGCAATAAATGGCTGAACAAAGCACATTTACTGATTTTTCTGGTTGTTATACGAGTAGTATAGGTGAGAGAGGAGAATATTCTAAACACCTACCAATCAGATTGCCGGATTTCGGCTTTAGACCAATCAGGTCGCTGGATTTAATTTATACTCACGGGGGGGTGACTTTGGAATTTCTCATTAATCTATAATGATTTGATTGAGTAAAAAATCGCTTGCTTGACCATTTATGGTCAAACTCATGAATAATATCGGCCAGTGAAACTTTGGGTGCACATTCCTGACACTTAGAAAAATTTCGAGGTTTTTAAGGGTCGCTGTTCTTCTCAGACTTTATATTTTTTTTCTTCGACGTTTTATCTCTCGCAACTTGCATCATCTTGTTCATCTAAATGAGAAGAAGAGAAAGTGTTGGAGTGAAAATCTTCGTAAATGCAGTTTTTTACCTGATATCTTTCTGTGAAGACTTGCTGTGTCGAATCTTGTTGTTTTGTCTCGAAGTGAAATGCGGCGCTTGTTCGAACGATCGGTGATTTCCTCATAACTTTTTTATTCTTCGTCGTACGGGTTTCGAAATGGTATCAGAAGATTCCTCGCGGTCTGGCGATCATTTTGATGCCGGTTTGGTCGGGTTTGGAGTTCGCTTTGCGAAGATACGAACGTGAAGACTTGCTGTGTCGAATCTTGTCTCTTAGTGAAATGCGGGGCTTGTTCGAACAATCCTTGATTTCGTCGTGTCTTCGCAAAGAGATCTTCAAACGCGACCAAACTCATATCAAAATGATCGCTAGACCGTCAGGAATCTTCTGATACCATTTGGAATCCAGTCCGACGAAGAATAAAAAAGTTATGATCGAATTTGTGAGTTGCCACGCGGTCGGCTTTGTTGTTCTTTGCTTGTCCGGTTCGTCGGTTGGGAATTTCGTCGCTTGTGGTTTGTTTCTTCGCTTTGGTGGTGGGGTTTTTGTTTCTCCGTGTTTTTCGGAGTCTTTTCTTGTCTTGGTGATCGCTTTTCGTTCTTTCGTTGTTGTATAATGCGAGAAAACGGTCGCCGAGGAGATCGAATTCTTGTTTCTCGTGTTTTGAAAAATTTGAATATTTTCGGCTTCGTTCACCCGGCTATGTCAACATTTGATACGCGTGGTTTGTTTCTGTTGACATTTCATTCGCGTGGTCTGCTTGTGTCAATAAATGGATTCGCGTCGTCTGCTTGTGTCAATAAGGGATTCGCGTCGTCTGCTTGTGTCAATATCAAGTTCGAGTGGGTTGCTAGTGTCAATATTTCGTTCGCGTGGGTGATTTTTGCAAGCGTGGCTGCTTTTTTGTGTCAATATTTGGTGTGGAGGGGAATGAGGGGGCGGGTGGGTCGTTTTCTTGGAAGAAGGCGGCGGGTTTTTTCCTGGAAGGTGAGATATGTGACGATTTTTATTGCTTTGTTGACAAGAAAGCTTGATTAGCTCAGTCGGTAGAGCGTTCGGCTTTTAACCGAATGGTCGCAGGTTCAAGTCCTGCATCAAGCGTGTCAATATTTGGTGTGGAGGAGGAGGGGCGGGTGGGTCGTTTTCCTGGAAGGTGAGATGGGTGCTGGTTTCTTGCTAATGCGATTTGTTAGGCAATGAATGTGACGCAAATTGTTAAAATAATTTTTAATAATTTTTACAAGTGTATTGCAGTAAAGTGTGGTGAGAAGGTTCTGGAAAAAGCCTAGGATAAAAATTTGTCACAGAAAAAAGGCGATCACAAAGTGTACATTGACCTTTCTGCAATCCTACATTACAATACAGAGGAACCTCGAGAATTTGTGTTAAATTCAAAAGTTGGACAAAAGCAGCCTGTCTGGAAACTTTGAAACTGTTTACAAGTAACTAAAACTAGGTGACATGATCAAAAACATTTCAAAACATTTTAAAAAATTGCAGTGATTGAGAAAATTGAATAAGTCAATTCTGGGTAAAGATTAAGATTGCATTGGTAAGATCTCAGTGAAATGTTTTGGAGTAAGCTGAAATCTTGAATTTGGACAAAAAGACATGAGAGATTTCGATCCAGCACACGTTTAGTAACATTTTTAATCTTTTGGAGTGAATGGTCAGTTAATCATTCCAAAGCTGTAAGGAACTGAATTTGGAAAATTCTCACACGGAATAGTGTGTATAAGAGTGTATCAATTGGCCATAAAGAACCATGAAAGTCAAGGTTTATTTTCTGTTTCCTGTTATGAAAGCGTTTTTGTTGACGAATTTTGAGAATAAACAAAAAGACACATGTCAATTTTTTTTACAGTATTATCGCTCTTAGGAACGTGCCTTTTACGTTTTAATCAGGAAGTTTATAGTTCTTATTCTTGCTTGAAAGTTTCGATGGGTGGTTATTCCAAATGAAACCATATTATCTTCTAGTTCGTCATAAATTGCAGGATTGTGGATGCATGTGAATGACTTTGTGGGATGATATTTTGGTGATGGACGGTTTTTCCAAACCTTATGGCGACTCTTACTTTCAATTTTCTTGTGAAGGAAGTTGGTGTTGGAAGCTTAACATGACTAGCTGTGATCTTCAAAAGTTTTCGGATGAACAACATATTAGTGCTCATTGAATGTTCGAAACGGTGAAGTACTCTCGTTGAATGCTTTAGAGATGATTTTGACAAGTATGGTGTCTTGTCTATTCACTATGTCTGATGAAATTGGTGTATTAGCTTTTGAATTCAGGTGGTGGAATAATTGAGTTACGTCAAATCCTGGTGGGTGGTGGATGTGTGTTCTTCCTATATTGTGGGAGGAAACTTCAATCAACATTTTGGTGTGGATTTGTTGTGACACATCATTGTATTGGTTGGTCAAAAATTTCTTTCTGTGGTTGGATGACTTGAAGATGATTGTGTGAAAATTGAATCTTTACGTTCTGTCGAATCTTTACGTTCGGGTGAATCTTTTCTTTTGATCAATTTCACAAAAGTTGTTATTTGTTAGGAAATAAAATAAATTGACATTATAAGAAGAACTTTAGATAAATTTGTTTTCAATTCCAATAATGAAATTTTCCCTTGAATGTGAAAAGAATCTTCACATCTGCTACCTCGTCAAAATACAAGTCTCATTCTTCGGACCAAGATGGCAAACGGCGAATCCTACCAGATATCACAAAGTACAACGCCTTCATACACATTCCCGTCGGTTAATCTTCTCTTTATCGGGGAAAAATATTCAATTCCAGTTATGAAACTTTGTCAAAAACTGAATGTTCCTTCATTTGGAAATGTTGTTCGTTTGGAAAAGAACTTGGAGGTGTGGTTTTGTGTTCCAAGTGGTTGGGCTGTCTTTATCAAAATTGTTGAAGATGGATTTCGTCGATTGCTGTTGCTTTTCATTGTTTTTTTTTGTTCGGAACAGAACTTGGAAGTATATATTTCTTGGATGTGGAAAATACACTTGTTGAGAGACAGATTTACAAGTTGAATTTCTTTGAAGATTCGGACGCTTTGACAGTTTTCCAGAGTTGAAGAATGCATTAAAAGTTTTTCACACAAAAATGACGACCAAAGTCATTTCCACGGGGATAGTATTTGAAACGAGGATGGGAAATGTCTTTGGGATGAGAAAGCAATTGCTGATGAAGCTTAATTTGAATGAATGTGGTCTTGAAATGTTCTAGGATGATTCTGACATCAATCTTTTGGTGATTTGAAGAAAGCCAAGGAAAAAACAGATTGGAAGCTGGCATTCCAGATATATTTCGATGGATCGACCAAACTGGCGTGACTGTTTATGAAGTGGGTGATGAGACTGGAGTTGGATTGGTTCACGATCTTGGATCTTATAGGGTCACAGTTCTGGATTGATTCACGATTGAATTCGTATAACACGAGATGAAAAAAAAATGCGTGTTGTAAAGAATGTTGAACAAGTGAAGAATTTACTTGAGTGTTCCAATTGGTTTGATGCTCTTTATCAAAATTGGAAAATTGGAAAATTGGTGAACAAGTGAAGAATTTACTTGAGTGTTCCAATTGGTTTGGTGCTGTTTATCAAAATTGGAAAATTGGAAAATTGGTAAAAGAGGATTTTTGAGAGAGATTCTGACCCAACTCTTGAATGGGAAGAATGGCATGGGAAGAATGGCACATCTTACATGCTATACATTTTGTTGCCGGCATTGTGTCGAAAGCGGTATTGATTTTGTTTGGAAATGGAAAACCCATTTGAATGGATGACCCAATTGAAATATCGAAGATTTTTCACAACTTTGTTCAAAGGAAATAAGAAAGAAGTTTGAAAAAATTTATGGTAATTGTTGAATCGAAAAAACAAAGCCTCCTAGTGACAAAACTTCAACCAAAACAAACCCTCCTAGTGACAAAACTTCAACCAAAACAAACCCTCCTAGTGACAAAACTTCAACCAAAACTAAGCCTCTTGGTGACAAAACTTCAACCAAAACAAAATTTCAACCAAAATAAAACTTCAACCAAAACAAATCTATGACAAAATTTCAAAAACCTGACTCACCATCTACCACTTTGATTTGGAAAGTATAGTGTATGTTTGGACAGAAACAAAACATTTAAGGTTTTGTGTGGTTTTCTGAATTTGTGGAATGGAAAATTACAGTCTTAATTCGGAAGAATGTGATTGATCCATGGATGTCAATATGGCAAGAATAATATGAAGGACGAATGCAAATCAGTCGAGAAAAAATCCAAAATCGTGACTGTCATGCTATTTTGTCATCTTTGGAAAGTCTCTTTCAATGGGATGGTTTGGAGTCAAGATTGGAGTTGAAAGTTCAGGAAGTCCAAATTCTGACTGTCATGTTATTTTGCCATCTTTGGAAAGTCTCTTTCAATGGGATGGTTTGGAGTCAAGATTGGAGTTGAAAGTTCAGGAAGTCCAAATTCTGACTGTCATGTTATTTTGCCATCTTTGGAAAGTCTCTTTCAATGGGATGGTTTGGAGTCAAGATTGGAGTTGAAAGTTCAGGAAGTCCAAATTCTGACTGTCATGTTATTTTGTCATCTTTGTGGAGTCTTTTTCCATTCTTTCAATGTGATGGTGGGAAGGATCTTCTTGCTTTGGTTTGACGATGAAGGATCCAGGTTAAAAAGATCGATATGTTTGTTCTTTCACATCTTGTTGGATACTTGTTAATTGCCAAGATTGAATTTCTTTTATGCCTGTGAATTAGCATATGCAAAATAACTTTAATTGTTAATATATAATCAGCTTGTTTTGATGTTGATTATTCTCGTGTTACGAGGAATAAGGTAAGTAGGTTGGCACTGTGATTGTGGATGTGAATTGATGTCGTTTCGGTTATCTGCGACATATAAATATTTGTTTCATGTGTTGCAGATGGCCGAATCGAATCAATTTCACGAAGTTCAATTTACTTGGCATTCACCATACGGGATTGATTTTTCTCCGTCGGAAATTGAAGATATACAAGGACTGTGTGATGAGATGTTGAATGATGAAGGTTATTTTGATGAAAGTGATTGTTGGGTTTTGAATTTAATTATTTCTGGTGTTTTTAAAAAGGGGTGATGGCTGTTCAAAAGAAAAGGAACATCGAAAGAAGTTATTGGATTGCTATTATGAAAACCGAAGATTTTGATGAAGATTTCGCGATTTCATTGTTGGCTAATAAAAGATTGACACGTGAAATTTTGATTTCGTTACAAAGTCATTCGAGTGTTTATAATCAAATGGTGCGTTATGCATCTTTCACGTTTTTTA
This sequence comes from Heliopora coerulea, assembly GCA_030142905.1. Lineage (NCBI taxonomy): Eukaryota > Metazoa > Cnidaria > Anthozoa > Scleralcyonacea > Helioporidae > Heliopora > Heliopora coerulea. The sequence continues at coordinate 89,572 of JASJOG010000480.1, forward strand.
AATCAGTTCCAAAGTCGTATTTTGGACCAGAATTTGACAAACATGAACTGATTCCTGTTTTGGAGGTGAAGAACTGGATAAAGAAAAGACAAACTGTTTATCATTCACTGATTGACGATTTGGGGGTTGAATACCAATTTCAAAATAAATGTAAACGTAAGGAAGTGCTTAACATGTGTAAATAATTTTATTTGAAAAAAAATATTAAACTGTTATATATTTTACATCGATGTCGTATTGAAAGTAAGGTTTATACGTTGTCATTGCCTGTCTTCCATTTTCAAGTATATATGTCGCGTTGATTGCTTTGAACCAATCAAAATTTGGAAGCAATATGATATCATGATATGGAAGGAGTTTCATATTCAAATTGTTTATTTCGAATGGGTGTTCTGAATGATGAAATGTATTTTCTGGGAACAAATGAGGTTGTCCTTTGAATTGGTACAAGTGATAAATTTTAAATATACCTCCCGTGGCAAAGTTAAATCCAACATAACCACCAGGATTTGTGCTATATGCATCGGTTTTTGTTTCATAATCTGTGGATGATGTTGGAGATGTGATTGATTTTTCCAAATAAGTTGTTGGTTTTGATGATTCCGAATCGACATGTGATATGCAAGTCACTTTGAGATCTGTTACAATTCTTGTTTCAGCGATGTTCATGTACCCGTTATAACCAAGAAAGCAATCATTTTTTGGTTTTAAACCATGATGATATAGATTACTAGTGGAGCCATTATCATAATGTAATATTGAAGGAGCTGCAAAATATGATTTGACTTTTGTTGCTTGAACTGTTCCATCAGTGTAAATATGATTTGATGAATGAGATATTGATCTATTGCATCCCAATCTGATCGTTTTTGTTTCCTGACTGTTGGAAAACCAAGGAAGCAAAATACCGAATGGAGTGTAATAATTTATCTGAGGAGTGTAATAATATCTCTGAATTTGTGCGATAAAATGTTTTTTTTCTGGCATGATTTGAATTTTGGATTGTCTTCTGAAATTTTGATCGATTGATATTATATTTCCAAGTAACTTGCGATGATGTTGTATTCGTAGAATGGTTTCGATACACTCATTGCTTGTTTTCCATTGGCCAATATATATGTTGCGTTTATGGCTTTGAACCAGTCGAAATTTGGTACCAATATTAAGTCGTGATTGATGGGGAGTTTGAATTGCAAATTATCTGTTTCAAATGTTTTTTCTGAATGATGGTATGTTTCTTCTGGAAACAAATGAAGTTTTCCTTTAAAATCTTTCAATTGATGTACTTCGCTTAAGTTGGCCGTTAAGAAGTTGAATCCAACAAATCCACCAGGATTAGAACGATATGCGTCGACGGTTGTTTGATAATCTTTTGATGATGTTGGAGATGTTATTGATTTTTCCAAATAAATTATAGGCTTTAATAATTCTGAATTGATATGCGATTTGCATTCCACTTTTAAATCAGTTATAATTCTTGTTGTGGTCAAATCCATTAGATCATTCGTGCCAAGAAAACATTTGTTTTTGGTTTTCATTGCGTCAAAATTCAAAGATGAAATTCCTGTGGTGTTGTAAACGGTTTTTGAAGGTCTGACAAGAATGGCTTTGACTTTGGCTGTTTGAATTGTCCCATCAGTATAAGAGTGTTCTGATGAATTTTCTTTTAGTCTATTGCATCCCAATTTGATGCTGGTTAATTGAGGAGTGTCAGCTTGACGATTGGTATTTGTTGTTGCGTCGAAATATGGAATCCATATTTTCGCGGTGAAATGTTTTTTGATTTTGTACATGTTTCTCGAGAATATGATATTGAACTTTGAAGTAATATGCATATAATGAGTTCTGATATCATAACTAATTATGCAATGTTTGTTTTCGGCTCGCTTGTTGCTATGTTGTGACGAGAAATCGGTCATTCTGTTGTTTGAACACGTTGTGGTTGTTAATAAAAGCGAGTTTCGTTGTGATTCTTTTGAAAAGGTGAGTTGAAAATGGATGATCGTTGTTTTTATTTGCGTGTTTCGAAATTGTTGTCGAAAGCACTCTTGAGAAATTCTTTTATCGATGAATTTCGAATGGAATTTATTGGAGATTCTGTTTATCAAATTGAAGTGTTTGCGTGTTCTTCTAGCTTGTTTGATATCGAAGATTCAGCCGTCTTGTATTTCGAGTGTGAAAATATAGTCGGTTGCGATTTGTTGAAACAGTTTATTAGAACAGTTTTGATGAACGATGATTCTTTCATGATTTGTCCCTTGTCGAATTACTGTTGCGACGGCGTTTCTGACAGTGGTATTTGTGTTTGGCATGTATGAAATCAATCACTGCAAGAATATTGCTATTCTTGATGAATGGTGTGAAGAAAAAACAAGATTGGAATTGATAGATATTCATCAAGTGTTATATAATGATGGAAAGGATATTAAAGAAAGTATTCGTGGTGAAAAATGCGTGTGGTTTTTGTTGACATTTACGGATTCGAAAGTGGATTGTTCTTTGGAATTGAAAATTGATTTGAATATGGAAATGAATTGTGACAATATTATGGGCGTTGAATATGTGGTTGACTATTTGAAAATGCTAATTTATGTTGATAAAAGAGAATGGAAGGATTTTTTCCAATGTGGAATTTTCAAAGAAAAAGACGCTTTCTTTCTCGAGTGTTATAAATGTTGATATCGAAATGTGGACAAGGAGAGAGTATTTGATGTACGATGCATTGTCACAAATGCTTGTTTATATGGGGAATGATCCTAGAGTTTTTGGTCTTTATTTCACTTGCAAAACATTTTATGAATTATTTGTGAGAGTGGCGAATCCAGTTTATGGTGGATTTGATAAATTCAGAAATTATGGATGTGATTGGATTATTCCTTTGAAAGACGTTGAACGCAAGAAACATTTGCAAACATTTTATCGGGAGAATTTTAAAGGATATTTGGTTTGTGATTTTGAACCTCTTTATGCATGTATGTTTGTTTATCCTGATTTGGGATATTTTCAAATTCCAGTGAATATTGTGAAGTTTTGTTATATTTTGAAATTTAATGGGTTGAAAAATCTCGATGATATTTCATTGTATGTTTTGAAAAAAAAATCATCGCTTTTGGGTAAATCAAATATAGTTTCTTTGAATGATTTTAATGTTATCACGAATGCTGACCCCATTGAAACGAGAATGAATACGGTTGTTGATGAAAATTATGTTGTTCATGATGATTCGTTTGTCGTTGGTATTAAAATTTCGACGTTTGGAGTGGTTTTGACTTCACAATTTTGCATGGGAAAATTTCATTTTTTTGGAGTCACATGTTATTCTTCTTTTAAATTGTGGTTGTCTCAAATAAGACAAGCCAACATATCATTTTTGAAGTGCTGTTTTAGTTATTATCCTTTTTTGAGAAAAATATTGGCGATGTATCAATGTAGACGTTGTGTTGGTATTTTGAGAAGATTTGTTGAATATTTTTGTCGAAATGAAAGGAAAACTTATTTTATGACAAATTTTGAAGCATTTGGTACCAAAATGTTTTATAATTCAAAAAGGAGACCTAAATTTGTTAATATGAATCTTTCTTTTACTTCAAAATATGGATATGCAGATGTATCAAAACTTCCCAAACCTTTTGATCATTTACATAACGCTGAATTGATTCATGATTGTTATTATGATGTAACAAATTCAAATAAGAAGGTGTTGTTCATTGAAGATATGAATTTCATACGAGTTGATGAATATGGATGTATGAAATTAGCAAGTCCTGCTTTGTTGACTGAAAATTGTGATTTTGATATCGACCCTCGATTGCATGGTATAAATTTGATTTGTGAAGGTAGGGATCATTTTTATGCCGATTCAGTGAAGAGAACATTTGCTTATTTTGCAATATTCTAATGGAATTATATCACAAAGTGAACGGGTTTGGAATCACCAATATAGCTCATTATGATGATTTGTCTGTGAAACAAGTCTGTTATGATCTAAATAGTAAAGAGGTTCAAATTTACAAAGCTTGTCCTGATGTTGAAGGAGGATTCAGATTTTTTCGCTTGTCGAAATTCTGCTTTGAATTCAAAGATCTTGATGCAGTCATCAACAATATGTCTTCATTGAAAGACAGTGATGAAGGGTTAATTGAATTGTCTGTGAAAGCCACCAAACGTCTGGTGTTTGCTTTCAACGAGCAGTATGGCAATTGGGAATTGGGATTTCAGAAGAAGAAAGCCATTCAGAAAAGGAAAGCAGTCGTTGTGGATTTGTCAAATGATGATATCGAGCAACCATGTTCATCTGGAGCTGGAGATTTGCGAGTGCACTTGCTGAAACCAGATTATGACCCAATGTCAAATTACGAATGCATAAAATTCAAAAAACATGAAAATTTTGATTTTATGATCGATCGACTGATGGAATTCAGAAGAGAAATTTTGAATGAGTTTCCAAATATGAGAAACGAATTCCATCAAGCGATTAAGAGTGATTTTGATCAAAGATTTTTCAAAAATAATATTGATCTTTTCAAATATTTGACATATCAAGTGGGATTAAGTCAAGAGTCCCGATCTGTCTCAAGAATCGCTTTGTTGAGACAATATTGCAATGATTTAAAAGCCGTTTCATCAAATTTCGATTTGAATCTGTTCATCAAAAATGAGAAAAAAGCTTATGAATATTGTAGGATCTTGAAGGAAACTCGAAATCAAGCTCGTGAAGAAAGAGTCACAAGATCTCAACCTCCATCAAAGAAGAAATATGACAAAGAAGATAACGAATGACTTTATCCAAGAACTTGCAAAGAGCTTGAAAGCAAAACAAAAACATGTGTTAGATCGTGAACAGTTATTTAGTCATAGTAAAAAGACTTATAAAAGGTTAAGAGTTGAAACAAATTACCCTAATGAACAATGGCAGATTGATTTGATGGACATGTCTTCTTTAAGTAGATATAATTCAGGTTTTCGTTATATTTTGATTGTAATAGATGTTTACAGTAGATACGTGTGGGCTAGAAAATTGAAAAGTAAAAATGCAATGGATGTGTTGAAAAAATTTGAAAGTGTGATTGATGATGAAAATGTTTTGCCACAGACCATTCATAGTGACAAAGGAGGAGAATTTTCTGCAATTAAAAAAAAAGTCTTTGAATGGCGCATTTGGCAAGATTGTCAAATATCGATCGAGTGAAAATTATGAAATGAAAAGCGTGATTGTTGAAAGATTTATTAGAACTTTGAGAATGATGATTTCGAATGTCCTATATGGATTGTATGGAAAAACTGAAGCAAGATACACCAATATTTTGGACAAAATTGTTGAAAAATACAATGATAGTGCTCATGTGAGTTTGAACAAAAATAGTCCTAGAGATGTTTATCGTGAAAAAATTAAAATTCCACGTGTTTTTAAATATAAAAAGTATTTTGAATTTCGACCTTTTTATAGGAAAGGGATGATTTTGAAAGAAGGTCAAAAAGTAAGGGTATCGCAATTGAAGTCACGTTTTGAGAAAGAAAGCACTTTTAAATGGAGTAAGGAGATTTTTAAAATAGATACAGTTAGATTGACAGATCCCATTACATATATTATAAGTGATATGAATAATGATGTTTTGTCTGGTGTGTTTTATAGGGAAGAATTGTTAAAAATTTGAAACTTTAGTGTCTTACAACTAAAAAAGGTATGTCGTCCATTATATTTTCATCAAATCAAATTAGCCAAAGAAGAAAAAATCAAATTAATGATTTTGAAATTGAAATTAATCCACCTATCGATGCCAGATTGGGTAACAAGAAAATAATCGTGAATGAAGTGATATACCCCAACACTTTGTCATCCATCCATCCTAGGAACACCGAGTTATTCAAATTTAAGTATTCTATGATTATGGGTAATTTTGTTTATAATAAAACATCAAAATCGTTTATCAATTCATCAGTAAACGTACATCATGATTGGATTTATATACCCTATGGTCATCATGATTTGACAGATTTGATGATGTTTATGAATAAACATATGGATTTGATTGGGTGTGAAATTAATCTCGTGATGGGACAAAAGTGTGTAATCACTTGTGGTAAAACATTTCATTATTATTCAACAGCCACATCTGCTTTTGATGGATTCACATCGAATAAGAAATATAAGAAAAGTAGTAATAGACTTAATGATGTCGATCAGTTTGATGTGAAAATAGAATTGAATTTTTCGAAAGGTTTGAAGCACGTGTTGGGATTGATTGATGATGATGTCATTTTTGAATTTAAGCCGTCAAGTTCAAAAACAGATGATGTGATTCAATATAAAGGATTTTATGTTATGGATCCATCATATGGCTTGAATTTCATGTGTATTACTTGTGATAAAATAGTTCCTGTGAAAATGGGATATGAGTTTAAAGAAAGATTGATTGTTTGTCCTTTGAACACATCAAAATTGAAAGATGATAATGGAATGTCAATATCACATTACCCAAAAGATTGTGAGCGCATGCTTAGACCCGGAATTATTCATTCAATACACTTTCAAGTGAAAGATATGAATGATGAAAAATTATATTTTAATAGCGGGAAAATTGTATTGATATGCAGCATTTACAATTGACATACCCTTTTTTTTTGTTTGAGTTGTGTTTATGAAGTATCATCGTCAATTCATTCAGAGAGGACGAGGATTTGTGTATTTGAACAAGTTGTCTAAACAAATATCGAGATCAACGAGTAATAACAATATAGTGGCTAGATTGCGAAAAAGGCGTCAAACTTTAAAACGAGTGTGATTATGCGAGGAAGAAATAAATATATGAGATTTCAAAGAGGTGAAGGATTATCAAGATTGATGATTAATCCAGGTGTTGCAGGTTTAACTAGACCTCGTGCTTTTTTTCGACGACACCGAAGACGCAAAAGAAGTCAAAGAGGACTTGGCTTTGGTTCATTTTTGAGAAGCGTTGGAAGAATTGGAAAAAAAGTTGTCAATAACCCCCTGGTTAGAAAATTCGCGAAAGATGTTATTTTGCCTACTGCTATGGGAGCAATCAACAAAAAATTGAATGAAAGAAATATTCGACTTCCCACATCCATTCGATTCCCCATGTGATGGAGGTATTGGAAATCAAATTCAAAACCAATGAATACAACGATGAAGTGAAAATTGTGGAATACAGCGTTGATGATTCTGCCAAACAAAGATTAAAAAATGCAATGGATGAAAATATCTTGAAAATAAATGCGAAACTGTATAAGGTTGAAATTTCAAATATTTTGAATAATTTTAAAATCAAATATGCAAGATATATTTCTTGTGCAAATTCCGATTCAAGTAAATCTTTGGATGATATTGACGATAATGCTTTGGTGGTGAAAACAAATTTGACCAATGCGAAAATTTCAAAAAAAGGAAATATGCCAAAATCTTTAGACATTGTTATGAAAACAAATACATTGTGTGTGATTGATCTGAATTGGTTCAAATTGTCACGTGGAGAAAATATCGAATTTGATAGTTCATCGATAAAAATCCCTGTGGAATTTGTTTTTGGAAAAGACGATTTAAATAAATATTTTAAGTTTTATTTCCAACATCAAGACGGTTCCGATATTCTGAATAATCAGTATGTAACTCTTGGTTTTCAGATTTTGAAATAATAAATATTATTGAAAGATGTCTGTGAGAAATTATAATTCAAGTAGAACCTATGGACGTTTTGATTCAAACCGACGAAATTTGATGAATAAGAGAAAAAAGAATATCGATTATACGCAAGTTTACAAAGAAGCCATACCATCTCACGATGTTGAAGCTTTACGTCAATTTGGGGAAAAACGAGAAAAACATCAACGTATTCAAACCATGCTTAAAAGAAAAGAAGAACGTGATGAAATCAATAATTTGAAACATGACAAATCAAAAAAAAAAAAAAAAAATGTGGAATTTAAAATTAGTAGTCCCAAAAAAAGAAAGAAAGATGTGGATTATAATATTGATAAAATTAAGAAAAAAAACAAACAAAAAATAATAAATTCATTATTTTGACATTTTTTTTTTCTTTTTTTGAAAAGTTATTTTGAAATAAAAAAATGTCAGGTGTTAATCTGGGTAATGAAGGAGCTCGATTGTTGACTGAGGAAAATGCCGAAACCGAAGAAGTTCCCACTTTGAAAGAAAATAATCAAGAAGAGATCAAACCAGATTCAGCATTTTACGTTAATGCAATCGAGATGTTCGATCAAATTCCTTTCAATGTCGATGTGACAGAAAAACGATTGTTGGTCGTTCACCCTCTTGAAAAAGAAGACTCGGATATTTTCACTTTTGAAAATTCGATAAGTGGTGGGGGTGTCATCAAATTGGATGAAACCAAAATGAGAGCAACAATGTCTGTGAAATACAACAACGACGATATCGATGCGGATACTTGGGTTGATTGTATGCCTCATCCACTTCATACTCTATGGAAAGCGGCAGAAGTGTTTGTGAATGGGGTGACCATTACCAATTCCAATAATGCGAATTTATTCGTCAGCGATGTTTTGTCACGATTGTATTCACATAATGAAAGAAATTCGGATTTGGCTGGGTGTTCATTGGGATATAGGAATCCAGCAGGACAACATGGATACTTGTCAACTATTATTAGTGCCGCAACAAATACAAGTGCAAAAACCAACAATCCAGCAGCCGTGAAAAGAGTCGCGGCCTTGAAACGTGAAGAATCATTGATAGATGATTTATCATTTTGCTTTTTTGGAATGGGTCCACAATATGTTCCTTTGAATAATATTTTGACGGTCAAATTGACCAAAGACACTTCCAGACGATTTTTCACGGGTAGTGAGTGGGAATACACTGGAGCCGACAATGCCACCGATAGTGATTTTCATATTTTAAATGCTCATGACAACACACATGCTGCTTTCACAGCACATAACACAAATGGTGGGCAAAGTAACACAAATTTGGCCAATCTTGATAGGTTGAAAACAAAATTAAAGCATTTTGAAATTGAATACAGTGTTTACACCCCCAGTGCTCAAATTCAAAAAGACATCAGCAGAATGTTGGATGTTGAAGGCAAATACATGAACATATTTTACCAAGAGATTCATGTCAGATCTGAAGTTCATAGTCTTTCAAATTCAAAATTCTCTTGTCATAATGTTTTTGGATCAAATGCTCCTTATGTTCTCATTTTGACGGTGGTGAGAACAGATTATGAAAATGGAGATTTTTACAGAACACCATCACATTGTACTTGGGAGAAAATCAAAGAAGTTGTTGTGAAGGTCAACAATGTCCCACTACCTGTCAAAATTGAGACTTTGAAAGATGCTTATTTTCAAACACGAAAGTCTTTGCATCTCGGAGATTCCGAAAAAATGTATGTCGATTATGACAATTATGAAGATGGAGATTGCATTATGGTTTTTGAATTGTTTCCTTCGGAAGATTCCAATTTGAAAGTTTTACCAAAAGAAATGAAAAAATCCGTGAGTGTGGAAATAACTTTTGACACCACGGCAAACGTCGATGTGTATGTCAAAATGACGGGATTATTCAATCAAGTATGCAAAATAGCGGGAATGCAAACGACATTTAAACAATTGGCTATATGATTTTTTTTCTTATTAGATGAGAAAATTTGCCAATAACCATGGAGAAAGAAAAAAATGGTCAAGGAAAATTGAAGTTTCCAATTATATTGTGTCTCGTTTAAACAGAATTCCTTCCAAATATCAATCAAGTATGAGAGGAAGAAGACATTTTGTTGAAACCATCACTCCAGTTACTTTATTCCCCAATGTTGCCAATACAAAGTCGATTTATCGCGTGAATTTAATGTGATCATTTTGTTCTCTTGAACACCAGCAATGCACATTCATAGCATAAATATTCAATGTATATATAATTAGTTATAAAGAACGAATGAATAATTTCATTTGTTGTTTTTCTTTATTCAGACAAAAATAAAATTTGAAAAATATCAAAAAATGAATAAATATTATTATGAAGACGATGATGATGACGATGACAGACATATTGACAAAGAAGATGATGTTGATGATGACGAATCAGAAAGAAATATAAAATATGATGCCAATGATTCTTCACGCGATCATATGAAATGTCATTCAAAAAAGTCTCGAATTGAAAACGAAAAGAGAGGAAAAAATAACGAATCACCTGGATTAAGTGATATGGAAGATGAAGATAATAATTTGAATGTCGTTGTTCAAGCGGTTTTGGATGAATTACAAAACGATTATCACTTTCAAGACAAAAAGAAATATAACGGGGAATATGAAAAAGTGAGAAATTTTCACCATCAAATTGATTCATATTTGAAAGATAATCACACTCGACGGAATTCGTATTTGTCTTCTCGTCCTTCATTCACAAAAAAATTGAAAAAATTGATTAAATCATTATGTGAAGCGGATCCTAGAGACGAATCAATTCCCGCATTTTCAGCCACCGAAAAAACCATTATGAAGATTTTTTATAAAGACAAGCAATTCGATCATGATGTGAGATTTATGATGGTTGAAAACAATATTTATTTGAATATTTTGAGAAAAATATCAAAATACTTGAAAAAATTATAATTTTTTTATAGAAAAATGTCAGGAAAAAACATTAGGAAATTACAAGTCATTGATCCCACCGTTTTGAAATCTTTATTGGAGCAACTGAATGCCAACACAAAGCGTCAAACACTTGCAAATATTATAAGTGAAGCGGGAATGAACGAAATAATTCATGATTACGATCGTTATAATCAAGCCCCTCCCGATAGCGAATTAAAAGAAACATTGAGAGACAATCTATATTCTCGAATTCATCAATACAAAAACAAAAAAAGAAAAAAAATCGAAGAAAACGCGATGGAAACGACGGGAGATGTTGAAGGAGCCGATGTGGGAGGTGATGACTCGGGAGCAGGAACTTCGGGTGTCATTTTATCACAAACAAAGGGGATCAAATCATTCATCAAAAGATTGGCAACCAAAAACATCAAATCAACTTCCGATGGGTTTTTGACGGATGAAAAAGGGAAGAAAACTAACATACCTTTTGAATACGTGGTGAATGATTTTGGACGAAACATAAAAAAAAAGTCCAATTTCATGTTGTCCGAGTATCAAAAAAATAGAGTCATGTCAATATTGGGAAAAGCGGGATTCGCTCAATACAATATACCCAATAAGCAAATAAAATTAGCATATGGTACTAATCAACCGTCATTGAGAAAGTATATAATTGGGAAAGTAAGCCCTCGTAAATCAAAATTCAAGTCAATTAAAAAGTCTGATGAAATACCATGGCAACATATTAGAAAGAAAATTTATGAAGATGTAAGCGATGATTGAACACCCATGTAAATAAATGCGTGAGGTTATAAATGCCAATTTCTCATTTCATAAGCAACATATATTCGAAATGATTATACCCGAAAGTGTTTTTCGACACGAAGCTCTTGACACTGAATTTTTGGATTTTCTAATCGATCAAAAGAACAAAGAAAGTTCAATTTTCAGTTATGAAGTGTCAGCCGCAAATCAAATTCCAGAAGTGTTTTACAATTCCAACGATCCTGACGAATACAATTGGATTTCCAACACCGATGAATCCGACAAGCCTGGGAAACATTGGGTTGCCGTTCATGTGACACAACAACAACCAAATGCGGATTTGGACTGTGTGAAGAAAACAGTGAAAATATTCGATAGTTGGGGCGTCAACAGTGAAAAGACTTGCAAGAACATAGTGGACAATTTGACTGATGCTTATCACCAATATCTTTCAAATCACGTCAAAAACAAACGCGAGGTATGCAAATGTTCAATGACGATCGATTTCCCCATTAAATTTCGGATTCAGTATGCCAGCTATGAAAACTGTGGATGGTTTGCACTTCATTTTGCATGCATGAACCAACACAATTTGAACATCTGGATTGATAGTCCTTTGAATACTTATGGGCAGATCACCAACAATTATAGAAACATGACGTGTTTCTTCAAAAACATTTTTTTCAAAGACGTTGAAATGAACATTCACTTTGAATCATATAAATGTCATGTAAAGATAATGCAGAGAAAAAAGGCAATCAAGCATAATCAATGTTGTTGTAACTTCAATGGAATCGTAAAATATTAAAAACCATTTTATTATTATCACTCGTTTATTTTATTGTATATGTACATATTTTCATTGGGAAAAATCCCTTGTCTGATTCTAGTGTTCTCAAAACATTCAACAGTACTATCCAGCAGTAAGTAAGGATAAGTTTTATCTCCCACTTCAAAAGCTTCTTTTAATATTTCATTGATTTCCTTCGAATTCAATCCCCTAGATCTCAAAATGTGTTTGACATTCCTATTATCAGATTTGTTTGGAAATAAGACAATATAATTTGCATTGCTGAATAGCAGTCTAAATTTGGAATTGGAAAACATCAAATCTTGAACCACAAAAACATAATTGATATTTTCATGGTGACATTTTCTGGTCACCAGTTCTTCGACATAATGCATCATTTTTCTTCTCGAACCCACGGCCATCATCATGTCATCCATGATAACCAAATTATGTTGATAATCGCTTTCATTATCATTTTTTGACACCTTTTTTTTGAAATTATTTATGGTTTTGATGATCTCATCATCCATCATTTCTTCATTTTCAGTCATTGATGTTTTCAAAGAATGAAAAGTGATATTTTTGAACTTGTTAGGGTCTATTTTGTCCAAATTTGCAAATTCGGCCATGTGTAGAAATAACACGTTTTGCAAAGTATGCCCTGGATTGATTGAAGAAAAAAATTCGATAAAATTCAACAACCAAGTTGTTTTTCCAGATTGACTGGGTCCTATCATCAGCATGAAGAACGGAAAATTCATGGATATACTGGCTTTTGAAAAATCCTAAAAAATAAAAAAATATTTTTAAAACCCCCATGGAACAGTGGTCAAATCAGACAAAACCCGTCTTTTGTCAAAAGTGAATTTAAACAATTTAACTTCATCCATTTTCAAAATATGCAAATTTTTATTTATTTTAAATTTTTCATTTTCAATTTTGTGAATTATATCATTGTTTTCCACTATTTCGTATAACATATCCGCATTTATCGAACTCATTTTTGATTTGATCAATTTAAACCCTTTCACGTGAATTATTTCTCTATTTTTGTTTGTAATATAAGAATAACTTTTGGGTCCTGTTGACACGAATGATGTGATGTGTTCATCATCCTTCAATTCTGAATGCATTTCTCCCAATTTATTACCCACGTCAATTAATTCATTGCAAAATTGAGAAAAATATATGATTGAATCAGTGTCATAATACAAAACACTTTCTTGTGGTAATTTCACCAACTCTTTCAACAGTTTCAGTCTTGAATAACATGTGATGTAACTTCCAACAGAAACACAAATTTTGCCAGTATTACAATTATGATCTTCTTTCAAGTTGCAAATCACTCTTGCATTATGTGAATCCAAAACATCAAAATAAACATTTTCATATTTTTCATCAAAAACATACGAAGCCAATTCTTCCGCATTATCCACGAAATGAACACTAGATTTATGGGGATTTTGACATAATTTGCCCCACAGTGAATTTAATATCAATTTCATCACATATCTCATCGCTTCGTTACGATTGCTTGGAATATCACAAGGCTTAACATAAATTCCAAATTTCATCAACAATTCAAGTGACAATTCTTCCTTCTCAATATCTGTACCTTTTTCAACCCCTGAATATTGCGTTTTCAGTACGAAAAATTTTGAGACAAATTCCTCAAATATTTTTTTTTTGTTTTCATAATAAATCAATTCACTAGCCTTTTTTATCACATATCCTTGATGAATCGCTTCATACATTTCATGTAAACACCACGTCCCATGCAGCATTCTTTCTTTTTCAGAATGTTCGCATTTCTTCTTGTGATCTTTCAATTTTCCGCATTCATGGCATAGTACAAATAACAATTTATCATCAATTTTCATAGGCAAAACGGGAAAAAAAATATTATTGGGAGGCAAGACACCGCATTTTATAAAACCACATTTTCTATCTTCTTCACTCATTTCGTGCTCAATGAATTTCGAAATGTCGTCGAAATCGATTATAATTGAAGGATTGCCGACAGGAAAGAAATTCTCAAACTGAATGCATGGATACAAAGAAACAAAATCAACATAAAAAATTTTCCCTCCATTTGAACAATCTTTGAATAACGCTGTCGGTGAAGTTCTACCACCATACAAACTATCTCTAATTTTCAAAGGACATCTAATGTCAATCTCTCTCTTCCCTTTTTTCAAATATTCACATTCTTTCATAATCACAATATCTGAACAATAATTTTTCAAATAATTCAATCGGGATGATGTTTCTGATCTTAATTTCCCAAACGTTTTTTGACATTTATAATTAAATGCATTTGATTCGAAACAATCACAACACCCGTGGAAATAACAACCCATAAATTCATAAGCAACATCGTTGGATTCATCATACCCATCCACATAAAAATCTCCGATTTTTTTTTCTCCCAAAGGATGAAATATCCATCTAAATTTTGATTTATCATCCATTTTTTCCAAAACATCATTCAACCAAATAATTCCAATCTTGCTTTGTGGTTTTATTCGCTTTCCAGAATTATAACCACATTCCGGTTCCACTCCCAACAAATCATCCAATTTTGTCATTTTTTTGAAAGTTTTCAAAGCAAGAGAAGAAATGGTGACAATGGAAAAATCAAATAACACTTCAAGTGACGTGTGTTGCAAGATTATTTCTTGAAATTTTATCAAAGATTTGGACAATATATCAACATCGTTCATGCAATATTCTTTGACTTCATTTCTTAATACATAATTTTCTTTTTTTTTTTTTTCATACCAATTATCAAAATCATATAATTCTTCTTCATTCATTCTATCAACAGAAAAAAAAGTTTTATCCGGAATGGGTCCCTCATATGTCAAATCTGTGAAATTATACGGATAATATCCTTTTTTGACATTTTCACCCAAATCCAACATTTCGACAACGTTTTTCAAAGATGAGGGGCAAAACAACATACTATCCAAAACATCAGCGTTTTTAAAACTGATTTTTAAAACTTTCAATCCATTCATAATCACTGTGGGAATTAAATTCTTGTCACAAACCAAATATCTAAGAAGAAACAAGCTATCGAATCTGGATCCATTATGAGCAAACCATCTAGATTTAATTTTCTTTTCTGCCACATTTAAGAAAAAATCTCCAAATAGGACTCTAGTATTCTTTCCTTCAAAAAAATGCCAATTGTCAATTTCACAACATTTATATTCCAATCGTCTCGCAAAATCATTCATGCATACATTACAAAATTTCAAAATTGACACATAATATGGATTAAAAATTCCTATTTCACCTGGACATGCTTCTGTTTCGAAATCATACACATACACATCCACTTTCTCGTCTGGGTTTTTCGTGTAAAAAGTGGTATCTTTATCTTTAAACGGCAAGAAACAATGATGAATTTTTTTTCTTTTTTTTTCACAAATTTTGCAATAAATCAATTCACAATTATGGAATTTTTTTTCCCCTTTCTTATTTGAATAATGAAATCTTCTAACATACGAACCACACTTTTTACAGAATTTGAAAATCTCGCAAGGTGACATTTTTCGTTTTCCTTCAAAATTTCTTGTCCCTATATCAATCTTTTTTTCAATATGTCCTCTCAAACAAAATTCAGAATCGAATGAAACATCGCATAAGGGACACATGACATAATTCAAAACATAGGGATTTTTCAAATGATTTTCTTTGCATTTATAACAAGAAAATTTTTGATAACATATATGATTGTTCACATCTCTTATCCGAGTGGAACAACATTGACAAAAATCCACTTTTCTGCCATAAAGAAATAGTCCCAAATTATCAATCAGATCAAAATGGTTATTATTGTGATACAAAATAATATTCTTTTGAAAATCAGGATTATTTTGTCTATAAACATGAACCACATCATCATTTTGTTTGCTATAAACAGACAAGTTAAATTGTTTATCAACCAAGTATTTTGAACTCAATTTCTTCATGCTATAACTTTTCACATCATCCACGTCAGATTCAATCAAACATGAATTTTCGATTTCTTCAAGCTCATCTTTCACAACTTTATCGAGATACCTATCGAATCCGGCAAGAAAGGCTTTATATAAATCAGATTGATTTTGGATTGACATCATCAACGAAACCGCATGACCCAAACAATGTTCATCCACATCAATTTCAATCAACCCCAATTTTTGTTTGTATTTTTCAAATTTTCCTCGACCTTCCAAAATCACATCATCATCAACAACCCTTCTCATTCTTTGCCGCCTTCTTCTCCTATCAATCACCACTCTTGAAACAACCATGTTTCCTCTCCAAATGCCATCAGCTCGAATCGTATCATTACTTTGCAAGTGTTCATTCAATTTTTTCACCAATCGATCGACAGTCAAGTCTTCTTGCGTCACCGTGGGTGTTGTGTATTCTCGTTCTGGAAAAGCGTCAAAAAACAATCGAAACAACATATCTTCACGTGTCAAAGTTCCCACAGCAACAGACAGCAAGTGTGAGATCATTCTATTCACAACCACTCTAAACACGATATTTCCTGGCAATTCGTCACTATAACGGGTCATCATTTCTTCAACATCAAAATTAAATCGGAATATTTCAGAAACAATTCCCAAACGCGAATAAATCTCTGTTCCAGTATGAACGACATTTTCGTCAGAGATAGTGGATTGATTGTTATTTACATTAGGCAAGTCACTTACAATTCTTCTCAATTCGTCTTCATTGAACGTTATTTGATTCCTTTCCGTCAATCTCCTCGACATCTTTTGAACAAATTACAAATCGAAGCAAATAATCGTTGACAACACTTGGGAATCGGAGAAGCACATCCACACACACAATCTCTGGTTCTTTCTTCTTCTTCAAATTCTATAGTCCCGTCCGTGGAATCCAAAGTGCGATGACTAAAAACAAATATCATTTTCCACTTACATGCCGCTTATGAGATGAAATAAAAACCCTATCACTTACTTCACAATGACATTGCACCAACAACTAAATTTATTATGTTGACAGATAACCATGCCCATCAATGGAATCGTGGAGATATTCGTCAAAACCCAAAACGGTCATAAAGTAGGAGCCACTTTTAACGATGATGATGATCACGTGTCTTTTGTCAATCAAATATTCCCCGAAGCTATGATGGATTTTCTCAACAGAGAAGGAGACCCAATTAGTGTGGCACAATATGACATTGACACTTTGGAAAATAGAATAAATAATTTTGCAATTCAAATTCCATATTTGAATGGAAGCATCATGGCAAAATTAAATTCCATATTGACATTCATAAAGAACAACAAAGTAATATACGAAGGAATAAAAGTTTACGTTTAAAAGTTTTTTCAATTTCAGATGACGAAAAAAGGAATCCAAACACCGATCACAAAATCCACAAGATGCAAAAGCATAACATCGAAAAAAGTTAGATGTAAAAAAAGGACCAAGCGAACCCATCAGTGCTGGATTCACTTATTAAAAAATGACAATTTAAGAATAAAGAAGTCATCGATTCCAAAAGCAGGATTCGGATTATTTGCAGGACGCAAAAAAATTAACAAATCACAAAGTCTAGGATATTACACGGGAAGGCGAATCAAAAATAAATATTTGGACAAATATTATCCCAAGACCAATTTGGCACCGTATGCCATTTGTGAAAGTGGGCGTAAAAATGCACAATGCATAAATGCAAATTTCAGCACAGACGCCGCTCCTAGATACGCTAATGATATAATGTCAAAATCCAAAACCAACATGGATATAAAAAACGTAGGCAGACGAAAATACCGTCCCAAAGCTTACGCCATCAAAGATATCAAACCCGGTGAAGAAATATATTATTTTTATGGACCACAATATTGGAAATAAAAATGCTTTTAATTATTGATCAATCGTTTCTTCTTATAACTAAATCATAATGATAATTCACACACGCACACGAGTATCATATATCATTTTCGTATGACAAACAGCTATGATAACAGCCATAAAAACAAATGCATAAGCAAAAATCCCCAACAAAATCAAAATCAAGTCAATGTTTTTTTTTTGTCGTTTTGAGACACAGTGAGTGTTTTTTCTGGATACGCCGTCGACGGTTTAATCTCAATCAGTTTTTGTTCACACCAATCATATCGTAATTTTCCCTCCTCCACACATCCCAATTCAATATTCTCGATGCGATACAACATATATTGAAAAACCGGTGTTTCAGGATACAAATCTTCAGGACAAAAAGGCTTGTCAATACAACACAAAACATTTGATCTAAAAGTCAGATAACAATGTTCTTTCACGGATTCATATTCTTCAAAATTCTTGATTTCTGTCCCCCATCCTCCACATCTCCCAAATACGCCAAGTGCCAAAGCCCCATTCTTATCTCTCTTCAAATCGTTTTCTGCAAAACAAAATGGAACAACAACCATCAGAATAATCAATTTCATTTTCATTTCGCGATGTTAATCTTCAAATTTTCCACCCGCATTTATAATATCAAGTATTTAACATTTCATTTAAAATTCTAATATTCAATCGTTAAAAAACATATATATTATCCAATAATCCCATCAATCATCATCAAAAATGTCTCGTGTCTGCTGCAAACTTCACAAATTTCTGGACACCGAAAATTTCACAACGATTTTGGACGATGAAAGATTCAAGGATTTCAGTTTGTTTCTTCAAACCTCAAGCAATAAAAGAAACAGATCTTTACTACCGTTGGAAAACCCCAATGACAAAGAAGTTTACATATACTTATTTGGTGGTGTCGGAACGCGTTACCTAACAACCGTCTTGGGCGAATTCATCACATTCATGTGTAATGCAAAATCGACAAAAACAAAATGGTTTCCAGTAATAGGGATAAAAAAATCAGTGCAAACGAAATCATTAACAATCCTTGGAAGTGCAAAACTCCCGATCGCGATACTTTTACTTTTATCATACTACGAAAACAACTTAAAATACAATTACGATTGCAACAATCTATTCGACTTGAACACACATATGTCAATCACACTCTTAATCCCATGTTTGTTATACATGCTTGAACAAACCAACGACTTACAATTACAAAATATATTAATCAAAAAACTGACATCCATCACATTATGTGACAACAACGACACCATAAATACTTTCTACACAAGCACAATTGACAACTCCTTCTCATCACATCCCAAATCCATAAAGGGGTATTTCAACAATTATTTAACCTTATATTGTGAAGACGAAAAACAAGCAACTCCCGAAGAAAAAAAGAAAGAAACATGGAAAAACACAATTTTAACGTTATTGATGACGAAGAATTGGACAGAAACTCCAGATGGTTGCAACAACTTGTCAACAATTTCGAATCCGGAACATTTGAATTACCTCCCTTGCCAACCAATACCCGCTCATCTTTATCCGCCACACCTACCAACAATGATCCCGTCAATGATGCTCCATCCACATCTGGAATATCAAACAATCCCAGCACATCCACCAGCTATGAATATGAATACGTGCCAATTCCAAACACCGTAAAGAAAATCGAAAACATCAGAAGAGAAGAAGAAAAATGGAATCAGAAGATATTGAACAACAACAACAACCGTTATTGCTGTCAACCGTTCAACGTCATCTCAAAACTATCCACATTACATTTTGAAGAATTCCATGCAATGAGGGGAAATTTTATCAAATTAGTCAAGAACAATACAGTTAAATCCTTAGAAATTCCTTTTCATTTTTACTCTTTTAAATCATCGCATAAAATGAACGCTGTTTTAGTCAATCAAGAACTTGAAAAATTTATGAATATTCAATTCATGATGATAGAAGGTTTCAAAATACATTACTTATTCACAAATATGATATTCGATGATGATTTCAAATACATATCTGGATTCAAGGACAAACCATCAATTGTAACCATTCACACCATGACCAATTTAGTTTACAATCATTTAACAACAAACAAATTACCTTTGTACTTCAACTTGAGAAAATCCACGGAATCAAAATTTGTGAAAGTCTTTTTGAAATTGTGTAAAACTGAATTTTGTTTCAATGTAATCAAAAGTAGACTGAAACATTTAATAAAACACAATTGTAATACTTACTCCATGTGTTGACAAAATATATTCAACCGAAGAATGTGGAAAAGACAGATGGTTCATATAAATATGCTGCATAGCCAATAACTGGTCGATTCGCAATCCAATATTCCCAAAACACAGCACGTTTGGATATTCCAACCAACCATGCGCCCTATAAGATCTTCTAATCCATTGCATCAATGGAATATTACTAAAATATTGCTTTCTACCCGTTTCCGAAAATGAACGAAACCAGACAAACACATGATAATACACTTGATCACAACTTGCTTCATGATCACATCTCTGTCCTTTATCATGAAATAAAATAACCCATTTAAGAGCATTTTTATTTTTTGATTTCAGATATTTCACAAATTCCTCAAGCAATTCATAACGCAAATTAAACTCACGAACATCGTAATCATCCTGAAAATTCATCTCAACACAACCGTGATTCAATCAAAAACACAGCTATTTAAAACATATAAAATTTACATACATCAACGAATGCAAATTTCTTCCTCGTCCTTCTCCTGTTTAACATCATGTATTGTATCCAAAACTTTATAAACCACAAAATCATCAATATTGAACGGTGGGACCACCCTCACTCTTTTCAACAAAAGTAACTTTGAAATGGCAAGAATATGTTCCCGTTTAACAACCAAATCTTCAAAAGCGATAGCAAATTTCACATCTTCCATCGGAAACGAATCAAGTGAAAAAATATCGCATTCAAATCTCAATTCCATCAATTTAACCCCATTCACATCTTGCATACAAAACACTTCATCATCATACAAAACATGTTTCACCAAAAATCTTTTCGCAAAATCAGCCAGTGAAGTTTTTATTTCAAAATACGTAAACAAATGCATCTTAACTTAATGTCGCTGACTATAAATAACTTAAATGGATCTTTTATAATATCTCTTCGGAGACGGCACATTGTGCAAACATACATTTGAAATGCAAATTGACACAGTTCAATTCCACACAACATACGTTCTTCAGAGTAATAGAGGACCAATGGGTTGACTTAACGAAATGAAGAACACATTCTTTTTCACAATCACGTGGGATATGCAAAACATCCAAACACATACAAAACGGAAATCCTCGCGATTTATTTTCAGTCCATCGCGATTATTCCGAGTCAAGTGTGGGACTTGAACCCACGACCTTGCCAACCCGCAATTAGGACGGCCGCTCTACCGACTGAGCTAACCTGACTCATACTCTGATAATTGAATAAAACTTCTTTTCTTTCAGCATGAACATAGTAAGGAGAAGAAATCAAAGAGGAGCCGGAATTTTTGGAACTTTATTGAAAATTGGAATACCCATAGTCACAAAAATGCTTGGAGGTTCAGGAAGACGAAGAAGACGAATGACCACATTTTCAAGAGCCAGAAAAAGAAGAAGAAATCAAAGAGGAAAAGGAATCCTCAAAGACATTTGGAATAACATAATTTCATAAAAATAGTTATTTAAATTTTTATTTTTTCTGTCAGGTTTCTCTTTGTTTCATTTCAAACAAGAGAACCTTGACAACAAGAAATCAAAATAAAAAAATCACAAAACCAACAAGAAAAGAAGAAACATCAATCAATTTTTCAATTCAAGAATTTCATTGCAACAATATTTCACATATTGTGGCAGTGATATTCTAAAATTGAAAAAAACTGCAACAGAAGGATTCACAATCTAGAATGTGACATCGAAATGACTCGAATCAATGATATATTCATCATTCCTCGACAGTCATTCCGACATCATTTTCCAGACTTGAAGAACCAAAGAAAATTATTTTAATGAAAGTCATCTTGAGATTATTTTCACTCTCAAACTGATTTTCATGAAAATATTTTCCAAACAACAACACATCCAAAGAAAGAAGAAGGATCATCGTGAGACAAACACTTGGAATCAGTTTGGGAAAATCTTTTTTTTTTTTCCACACTCATTTCAAGACTTTGTTTTTCGAAAAAACACACAAACAAAGCGATCAGATTTGAATGTTTTGCGTCAAATTCCTCTCCCCATTCAAAGGAAAGGATTTTGACGACAAAATATCAAAATCAATGCATCCGCCTTCCAGGAAAACATTCACTCTCGTCTTCCAAGAAAACGGACCCATCCGCCCCCTCATTCCCGTTTAAAACCAATATTGACACAAAAAGCAGCCAAGCTTGCAAAATAATACCCACTCGAACTCATTATTGACACAAGCAGACGACGCGAACTCATTATTGACACAAGCAGACGACGCGAATCCATTTATTGACACAAGCAGACCACGCGAATGAAATGTCAACAGAAACAAACCACGCGTATCAAATGTTGACATAGCCGGGTGAACGAAGCCGAAAATATTCAAATTTTTCAAAACACGAGAAACAAGAATTCGATCTCCTCGGCGACCGTTTTCTCGCATTATACAACAACGAAAGAACGAAAAGCGATCACCAAGACAAGAAAAGACTCCGAAAAACACGGAGAAACAAAAACCCCACCACCAAAGCGAAGAAACAAACCACAAGCGACGAAATTCCCAACCGACGAACCGGACAAGCAAAGAACAACAAAGCCGACCGCGTGGCAACTCACAAATTCGATCATAACTTTTTTATTCTTCGTCGGACTGGATTCCAAATGGTATCAGAAGATTCCTGACGGTCTAGCGATCATTTTGATATGAGTTTGGTCGCGTTTGAAGATCTCTTTGCGAAGACACGACGAAATCAAGGATTGTTCGAACAAGCGCCGCATTTCACTTCGAGACAAGATTCGACACAGCAAGTCTTCACGTTCGTATCTTCGCAAAGCGAACTCCAAACCCGACCAAACCGGCATCAAAATGATCGCCAGACCGCGAGGAATCTTCTGATACCATTTCGAAACCCGTACGACGAAGAATAAAAAAGTTATGAGGAAATCACCGATCGTTCGAACAAGCGCCGCATTTCACTTCGAGACAAAACAACAAGATTCGACACAGCAAGTCTTCACAGAAAGATATCAGGTAAAAAACTGCATTTACGAAGATTTTCACTCCAACACTTTCTCTTCTTCTCATTTAGATGAACAAGATGATGCAAGTTGCGAGAGATAAAACGTCGAAGAAAAAAAATATAAAGTCTGAGAAGAACAGCGACCCTTAAAAACCTCGAAATTTTTCTAAGTGTCAGGAATGTGCACCCAAAGTTTCACTGGCCGATATTATTCATGAGTTTGACCATAAATGGTCAAGCAAGCGATTTTTTACTCAATCAAATCATTATAGATTAATGAGAAATTCCAAAGTCACCCCCCCGTGAGTATAAATTAAATCCAGCGACCTGATTGGTCTAAAGCCGAAATCCGGCAATCTGATTGGTAGGTGTTTAGAATATTCTCCTCTCTCACCTATACTACTATACGTCGTATTATAATCATTCGAGACATCCTGCGCATCTTCATTCACTTATAGTCATCCTACCCTCGTAGTGTTTGGCCACGATTCACATTTTATTACGTCCGCGATGCGTCATAACCATCTGTATTCTTTTTGGCGCATACTTGAAGCTTGTAATATTATAAATATAAACAAAAACTGGCGCCACTTTCAAATTCATTTGTGGCAAATATGCTCGGTTGCTCTCATCCAACAGCTCGGACTTCTACCTTGGCGCAAAGCACAACTCCGCGTTCTGCGGGGCTTAACAAGTATGATCGCAATAAAGTCCACTACCAGAAGAATAAAAGTGCAATTAAAGAGAGCAAGGCCTACTACGGCTTCAAAATGGAAATGAAACGCGATGAGGAAGGGCTCTTGGTAGAAGTACGTAAAAAGATCAACACCGTGTAGAATCAGTTACTGTCCAACGGAAAACCGGCAGGAAATGTTGAAGTGATGGAATTGCTCTTCGATTGTTGGCTCAAGTCAAAACAGTTCAAATGGCCAACAGGCGCAAAATACTATCCAGGCAGCAACGTCGTAGGAATTAAATTCATCTCCTATATTCTCTTCAATTGAACGTGATATTCATCCACCAGAAATTAATCTGGGACTCAATTGACCAATAACATGCGACCTATCATTAATCATAATTGACAGGCTGAGAAACTCGGCCTCTTCTTATGCGATCGCTCCGTGTTTAAAATACGCCTATTATGGATTCAGTGCGAGCAGCTCTATAAAGCTTCAAGTTTCAAGCTATTTTTCTTAACCGATATTAGCAATTATTGAGAAAGACGAAAAATATAGTTTTTAATTAACGTTTGCATGAAAATATCATGAAATTTAGGTAGTAACTTTTGAAATTTATATAGCAACCTTTTTTTTGTTGGCAATTTTTTAGCAACTTTTTGGCATTCTAAGGACCAACTTTTTAGGGAACATTTTACTAGCACAATCGGGACAGGCCTTGTCGTATTAGTCCTAATCCCATCTTGGTAACATGCGACAAGATGAATTGTGTGTGGTATACAGCAGGACGAAGATTTGGATTTGGATTGGTAGTAGGGCCAATGTCAAGTCTGGTGTAAGGGTCTTCTGCATTCTGAAAACGAGAATGAAGAATAGAATTTGTTTTCAATGGTAGTGACTGAGACGTCCGCATAGTTATTTCGGCTAACATCATTAAATTTCTTTCACTTTATACCGTGTTTGTTTGTACATGGTACACAGCAAGTCTAGTTGAATGCATGCGCAAGTTTCGTCAAGTGGCCTGGGTATGGGGCGCTGCGAATTTCAAAATGGTGGACGAAGTAGGATATAGAATATACCGTTTGACCGTAACATGGATTGTAATATCCTACTGACCGTCCGTAATCGTAAAAGGACTTGAAACACCGCTTTTCGTTATGAGAGGTTTTTGAAGTTTGAAGCAAGGGTGGACGAATGTCTCAAAAATCGGGCAAAAAGAAGGCAAAACGCCGGTATCAGCAATGGATCTCGAGGTCGGGAGTTACGAGACACAATTTAATCACTTTTGGAAGACTCGACGATGATTCTTTGCCATCTGATGACAGCGAGGACTCTACCTACCAACCAATGCCAACGGAAACCTTGGACGATTTAGGGAAGAAGAGAAAAAGAAGTAAGTGAACAACATTGTATATGTTTAATTAAAAACGATATCCTACAGAGAGTTAAACCAGTAATCATTTCGGAAGGCAGACTTAGTCAGATTGATTAGACTTATAATCATTTGGAACTAACGTCTGCCTCTTTGCAATGAGACTCTTATTCTTAAATAACGACAGCTTTTAATTAATGTAATAATATGCAGTAAAAAGTGAAAAATAAACGAATCTTTAGCTTGTGGTCCTGTCCTACTTTATGGCATCACGCAGGCGTCTGCCTGCGTTGGGCAGGTCTGTGGAACATAATTACACTTGCTGTAATTCACATAATCATTTTTGTCCCATACACTGTTCTGGAGTTTTGAAAATGACTTTTTACTAAATACTGTTGGTGATTAAATGACATCATGGTAATACCAGGTTGGTGGTAAATCAACATAAACAACATAAGATTCCATGATGTAAACTGGTTATAGTTACAGATAGTTAAGGAGTATGGAGAGTTTTTCTACTGTTATCATAAAATCAATACCAGGTATTAGTCATAAGTGTCTTTAACAGGACAATTAACAAAACTGCATTTTGTATAATTTATGTTTAACTTGTATGATCAACCCTAACTTTTTTTATTTCCTATATATATTTTGCTATTTATTTGGAAGGAACATTAGATCATCACAACAAACAAATGAAGAAGAAAAAGAAGTTATCCTCTGTGCCAGAGATCAGTCAGAATGTTTCACCAAACTGGTCTAAAAGTATCCCAAATGAACTTCTTTATAAAGTTTTTTGGCATGGTGTTTGTACTTTTGGTGCTGTTCCCTTCTTATGCAGGTCAGACTTTGTTTATTATTATATGCAATATTATAAAAGGAGATATACATGTATTAGCTAGAACATTATGGCATTTACACTTGACCTCTTACTGGTAAGTTGATAATTTTTGAAGGAGGAAAATCTCAAGTGTCTAGATGTTTTTAAGACCCAACTGAAACCTGTTGCAAAAAATGCAACATTAGGCCATCCAGCTGGGAATTAAATCTGTGACCTCACAAATCTAGTGCAATACTTTGCCAACTGAGCTACTGAGGCCGTTGCCTTTAGATTTGTGAAGTCATAGATTCAATTCCCAACTGGATGGCCCAATGTTGCATTTTTCATCACAGGTCCAAGTTGAGTCTTAAAAATATCTAGACACTTAAGATTTTCCTCCTTTGTGTATTAGCTACGTACGTACTCTATGGTGTTACTGTATGAAACTATAGTATCAGTTACTCCTACATTTGTCGTAATCCATTCAGGGGCAAGGGTGTGGAAGCAGACATCCAAATATTTAATATGTGACTTGGATGCCGTCCCAACAAAATCACAACATGCCAAAAGATCATCCTAAGGGAGCTGCCTGAAGTTGTAATGTCTGGAAATTCAACATGATCTTTCATTTTCCAATGTAACATGCCTTAATATTGTAAGATTATTGGCCCCATTAAAGGGTAGATGTCCATCTCTGCTGAATTAAATTATTAGATGTTAGCCAGTCAAAAGTAGAAATTTAAAGTGCAACCCAAGCCCTTAATAAGATTTTAATAGTAAACTAAAGTGTGTACCAATACTAGATAATCCTGTCAGCTAGGTAAGCTGTTCTTCCTAGAGGTCCAGTCAAGTCCACCCCTTATGAGCCCAGTGTTACAACAGAAGGAAACTGGAGTACCTGGCAAAAGCCAGCAATGTTTGCTAGAATCAAACTGAATAAAATTTTTCTTGAATGTGCTTTGCCAAGTTTACCAACATTATAGTAAACCCAATGAGCCACAATCAGGGATTAGTACCCCATTTTTTTGAATAAAATTTTCTGTTGTTTGCTAGAATGAAATTCTTGTGTGCCCTTGACCCTTAATGGGTTAGTTAAGGATTAAGCAGCCTCTGAAGCTCATGACATCTTCTAATTTTAATGTGGTAGTATCCTTGGATGGCTGAAAAATGTGAACAATTTATAATGACATTCAATGCCCAGCTATGTACCTTAAGTTTATACCCTCCACCCCTCTCTCTCTCTCACTCCTTCTCCCTCTCCTTCTCTCTCTCTTTCTCCCTCTCCTTTCCCTCTTTCCCTCTCTCCCTCTCTCTCCCTTTGCACACCCCTCACATTCACTCTCAAACAAAGGCAGACACTCTCCATCCCTATTGTATCCCTCTTCCTCTTGGTCACACCTAGGCACTCTCCATCCTTTCACCCACCCCCACCCACATATACATCCCAACTTAAAGAATGTTCCCACATTGATTTGTCAGTTTGTTTGTGTGTGTCATGAAACTTACCATAGTTATGGTAAAATCGAAATTGGTGAACGCATTCTGAATCAATCATGATCATGTTCTTAATATCTCAGGTGTGCCCAAGTCTGTCGTAAGTGGAATTCGTTGGCATCATACCCATGTCTTTGGAAGTGCATTGACTTGTCTTTCATGGCAAGCTTTCCACAAGCGAAAGATGAAACGCTGAACATCCTAAGCAGAAACATACTTAGCCAAGTGGAGCAAATGAGTTTTTGTGCTTGGGAGAAACTAACAAGTGCTGCTCTGGAGGTGTGTTGACATCTTTCAACATTGAAATTGATATGGATCAAATTTTAATTTTAAAGTTGGATTTTAATGGCTTCTTAAAATAGATTAAACAAATATAATCCAGCTGATTGAGCAGCGGTCGGGAAACCCGAAGATGTGAGTTCGAATCCCGGTCAAGTAAACTTTTCTAGTTGACTTCAGAAGTGTACGTTAATCGTGAATTCTCTCTTCATGTTACTCTGGGAGTAGGAAAAAATAAATATTGGAGAAACAGCATGTAAATTAAAAGCTTAGTTTCCATTTTGTTGGCGTGGAGCTTCATCAAAGCATAGCATTTATTCGATTGGCTCAAAACGTTCTGCATTGAAGCCTAGGGACTGGTTATTTCAAACTATTGTTGCCAATTTTATCACTTTTTGCATGAGCAAATCATAGTTAAACGTATATGGGTCGACCATGAGTGTTTCAGTTCCTAACGGATGATCTAGAGGCAAAACTTCAGGGAGAGGTACTGGGATGACTCCTGACAATCTCAAAGTCTGTAGGAACGACCCCGTGCTGAAAATATGGGTGGGAAAATCTCTTACAATCATTCAACAAGTCGTTCCTTTTTAATTAAGGTCATCGCGACGAGTTGCAGTGGATTGACGTCTCTGAACTTGGCAAGATGCAAACGAGTAACGGCTCGAGGACTTTCGTCTATTACTGCTAACTGTCCGAATTTGACAACGATAAATTTATCTTCAATTAAGGTATGTTTTTGAATTTCCTTGAACGAAATTGATTGCTCATTGTCGTAATTTCGAGCAAGATAACAGAGCAGAAAACATAGTCCGAATAGAATCATCTTGAGGACTCAAGATATGAGTAAATGCAAGACGGCAACTAAACTGGCAATATTTCGGCTTTATTACAAAGTCATTATCAAATCTAATTTTCAAACAAATTGCTACTTATATACTGACGGGAAGAGATGACATCATCAGTGGAAATTACATTGTACCAGGCTTTGAACCCAGGACAAGAGGTGATAGATAGTACTCATTTTCTACCACTTTCTATACTTTCTATCATCTCTTTTGTCTTGGGTTCACAGCACGTAACCGCACCTCGTCATTTCCACTGGTGATGTCATCTCTTCCCTTCGTAGTATATAAATAGCAGCTTGTTTGTAAATTATTAGGTTTGATAATGACTTTGTAATAAAGCCGAAATATTACTAGTTTACTTTCCGTCTTCCATTTACTCGTCTGTTGAGTTCTCAAGATGATTCTATTCGGAGAATGTTTTCTACTCTGTTAATTGAAATTGACCGCCGGCATTGGTTTTTCAAACAAAATAAACTTAAGATAGACGAACGATCATCGAGCTCCATACTCAGAAAAACGATTTCTGAGCCCCAGACGGGGATCGAACCCGCAACCTTCTGATGACCGGTGAGACACTCTAACCATTGAGATGCCAACTTTAACAATATCTAGTTGTAATTTGAAACAGAAATAACAACATCTGACTGGAGATTTACTGATACCTAACGCATTGCAGCTCGGTAACTCATTGTTGACAAGCTCTTTCTCAGGTTCGAGTATAGCAAGGAACTTTGCTCACCCGTCTGAGCTCTAGGGACTCATTGGTTAAAGTGTCTGGTTAGCATTCAGAAGGTTGCGGGTTCGCGTCCCGTCTGAAGCTGTGAGTTCATCTCAAAAAATTCAACAAAGTTTGGTGGGTAAGAAGCAGCAAAATTTTAGAATAACGTACATTCTTGTACAAAACAGTTGAGACAATCTCCAAAAAATTTAAACTTATCGTGAACTAGTTTAGCGTTAGTCTGTTCTGCCCTCCTACTATTCATTGTTACTGTGGCTAGGTGAACATTTTGCAGGACTTCGGGAACAACAATTAACAACACGGAAAAAGGGAAGGAAGGATGCAGCTCTTTGAACTCCAAAACTAGAATATTGTAACTTTTATTGCCATTTCGATACTTGTCTCAACAGGTTTTGTCCAAGATTGTTGTCGTTAACGGCTGTATGTTAATCTTGACTATTGTTGACATCAGCTATAAACGTTTGGCAAGGAAAGATTTATTTTCAATTGCCGTGAATAAGAATAAAGTTCTCTTTCTGCAGTCGACTGTCAGTCTTTCGAAAAAAGTCAATGTAATTTGCAGTATGTTTAGTGTGACAGGAATAAGTTTAATTGCGCTAGCTGTATGTTAATAGAAGTTTTATGATCACTTTTAGCTTGACGAGGATACTTCATCTTCTTTTTCACTGATTTAGACCGATGCTACTTCAAACAGTTCTATTAAACTGTTACTACAACACCGAGGTAGCCAGTTGAAGGCACTTTATTTGGCTGGAAATAAATCTGTTGGATCGCCAACGTTAACTGCTATTCAGGTATGCTTTGACCCTACTGATGAAATATTGAAACTTGGCAACCGACACTTAAATGGAAGCAGTTACTGACGCTAAAAACTTTAAGAATCCCGACGTTAAGGCCATCTTTATTATCCTTTAAACATGGTTGGTATTTAATTGAAATTTTATTCTTATACGTTCGTCTGTTTTTAGACTTTCTGTGGGAACTTGAAAATTCTGGATCTTTCTGACACGTCCATCAGCAATTTCCATGTTGAAAGACTGCAGGTAAAAGTCTGCTACTTTCTTGAAAAATATTTACCCTGTTAGAAGACTGCAGGTAGAAGTGTCTTGTATGGAAGAAAAACATTATGAAATTAAAGGCGATATTACACGATACAATTCGTGATGTAAACATCGAAGCAGAAAAGATTGACTGGTGCCTAGCTTTTGTACATCACTATTTACATTACAAATTAACATGGATGATCGTTGGACGTTCGTCAAGCCCTAACCTCAGAAAGACAATTTCTTAGCCCCAAACGGGGATCGAACCCGCAACCTTCTGATGACGGGTGAGGCCCTCTAACCATTGAGCTACCGAGAATCAGGTGGTGAGCTAAGGTATGAGGCTGACATATGTGCTGCCAATGTGGCAGCGCGACATGTTGATTGTAGGGACCTTATGATGTACGACGTCAACTTGAACGATAAGGGCCTATAAAATTTCGGCATTTAAAGAAATCACGACTTCATGACCACCATTCTTCATACTTGTGGGTTGTTTTATAACTACTGAAACGCTCCAATCCTATTAAAGCGAATGCAGGCTTGGGTTGAGTTCAATCTTAACTAACAGCTTTTTTTCACTCTGCGAGCTGACGTCTTCCTTAAGACGTGAAAATGATCCGGGTGCCGTTGTGCGCACAACGACGACGGTGTTGACAATGCTTTGGAAAATGAAAATTATTCATTCTCTTTGTTTTGCACGAAGAATTCTTTTATTTAAAGGACGTCGTCGTTGAAGTTGACGTCGTAGATCGTAAGGTCCCTAATTAGTTTCAGTGACACTAATGTTATTGATGTGGGAGCTTGAAGATATTCGTGGATGATCGTTAGACCTTCGCCCAGTTCGTACGTCAAAAAGTGGTATCTAAGCCACAGACGGGGATCGAACCTGCAACCTTCTGATGCCGCCGCAAAGGCTGCACATATGTCGAACTTGAGCCTCATCTCGCCCTCTGAGTCTCGGTAGACCAATTTTTAGGGCGTCTCACCGGTCATTAGAAAATTGACTTTAGTGTAATTACAAATCATCGTTGGAACCTCGTAACATCTCCCTGGAACACACTGTCGCTAGAGCTCGCCTCGGCTAAGCTTTCCTTCGCAACCCATCACACTTTTGGCTCTGTTGAACTTATACCCTTGCGTTAACTTACTCGTTCGGTTCTCGTTAATCACGTTGACTTCGTGCGTCACAATATTAGTCAGGGGGTCCGATCTCTTCGAATTCAACCAGTTATACCAAAACTTTCGCGCTCTCTCTCTGTCTCTCTCTCTCTCTCTCTGTCTCTCTGTCTCTCTGTCTGTCTGTCTCTCTCTCTGTCTCTCTCTCTGTCTCTCTCTCTGTCTCTCTCTCTGTCTCTCTCTCTGTCTCTCTCTCTGTCTCTCTCTCTCTGTCTCTCTCTCTCTGTGTGTCTCTCTCTCTCTCTCTCTCTCTCTCTCTCTCTCTCTCTCTCTCTCTCTCTCTCTCTCTCTCTCTCTCTCCGACAGCCCTGCAGGTATTTATTCTGGGCGTCGCTAATGGCACATACAGTAACATTTAGAAACCAACTCGGATTTGAGGCAAAAAATGTGAAATTTTCGTTAGGCGTCAAGCAATTCCTTGTTTGAATTTTAGGCTGGCTGTCCACAGATCGTTGAGTTGCGGTTGGCCCAACTTTCGCTGTTACCTTCCACACCAAAGAGAACTGAGATGGTAAGCGTGCGGCGGCTCACACTGCCCGTTTTTTGTCGAAATTCGATCGGGCGACAAAATGTCAATCAGTGGGTGGTATTTTGCCACCATTTTTGCATAAGCACTGGATGAACCCACTTTAAATGGAATATCCGTGTAATACGACCTTTGTAAAGGTTAGTTCTACTTTGTTTTTTATATATGGGACCCCATTTTACTTTGTTGCTTTATATTGGAAGCAGGTCTGTTTGACTATTGACTTAAATATGGGCATCGATTTCACCAAACAAAAGTTTGTATAGAAGATTTCATGATTAACCTGCATTACTTAAGTCAACTCGAAATGTTAAGCACACTGTTCACAGTTGACTCGCTAGCTCAAATGGCTGAGCAGCTGTCCGGAAACCCGAAGATACGAGTTAGAATCCCGCTCAAGTCAACTTTTCTAGTTGACATTTGATTGTAGGTTAATTGTGAAATTTTCTCTTTGTGTTAGCCTAAGGACGATTCTAAAATGTTCATTAAAATGTTTACATTTTCACTTTAATTATATCGTAATTATTTTTTCACTTAGGAATCTTCCGCTGGTTTTCCAGATTTAGAACTCCTGAGTTTGGCTAGCATTACTGGAGGGAATGGCACAGATGACATGCTACTTCGTAGGTAATTCAGACAGTCAACGTATAGTGTTTGTATGTTCCTGTTAGAGGGCAGCAGGTTGATTTCCGCTCCTGCAAGTGTGTGATCAACTTCCTTAGTCAGCGGTTGTAGCTATTTAATGTACGTTTTATTTTCACAAATAAAAATTTCTACACATAAAAATTATTACAGTAGAGGCTGTTATTATAGCATGACTACGTTCGTTAATTTCGGTTATAAGTCTTCCTACGAATTCATTTCGTAATAGTAGAATGACCTTATAACTGTATAGATTTTATTCTTCTAAGACTAATCTTCTATTTATTCAAGCTCTACATAACACAACCCAAGAAGCACGTTCTACCACGCGAACATCACGTGATATTGCGTAAAAATATAAACTAAACATCCGGTTTTTTGACAGTTTCCCTACAATAACTAGCATTGACGGTAGGTCTACGCGTACCGGCCCTATGAGTTCCAGTCAATGCAAGGACTCGAAAACATGAAAGGATTTAGGTGGAAATGTTGATCACTTAATTCTTCAGCAAATCGGGTAGCTTTCGATGACCTGTGGTCACTGACTACCTCCGATTTTCTGTAAGTCGCACCCTCAGGTCACCGTCGCTGAAGGCCCATCTTTAACTTGATCACTCTTGACGTTTCAAGGATTTCTTCGCATAGACGTCTTCTATGTCGGCTATGAGATTACACCTTCTCTCAGATGTAGATTTTTCATCTCTGTCAGGGTGCACATGCCGGGCTTTCTATTCCTTCAACACAGCGCATATTTGCATTTATATACTTGAAGAGTTCAACGGGATACCAAGATCTTTACCAAAGCAGTTTGAATTTTAATATTTTTGAAATCTGTTATACCGAAACGGCTTTAAGAAAAGCTGGTTCAAAGACCGACTTTTCCACCTGAAAGGCTAGTTTTCATTTAGTAATACCATAATGACCTCTGTTTCTGTTTTTCTCAGGGGGAGATTTAATCCCAAAATTCCCTCATCAGCATGCATACTTTTACTAATTTCCCTCAAAAGTTTAACATGCTTTGCCAAACATCAAAAGGGCACTGTCTTATGCGACAGCACTATTCCCTCCCTGAACGTCGAACGGTAATGCCTTTAAATATATGCTCTCAACGACTTATTCTATACCGTAGCTGATACCCACTATGAACAATATTAACATCTCTTAAAGAATTTCAAGCATTACCAATTAAATTTCGTTGGTCATCATGGTATTACAAACTAGTACCATGACATGTAGGGAAATGAGTAATTAAATGTCCCCTCAAGCCTTGGGAGGTTTGCGAAACCTCTCCAAATCACTAATTTCCTCATGTCATGGTATTACTTATAATTGTTAATGTTGCAATTACGTCGTCGATTAACGGCTTACTGTTGCCAACTGTTGTAAAAATAGAACTCGTTGTATTCTTGCACAGTTATAAGATTCGATGAATTGATACGTCACTACATGGAATAAGACTATTGTAGTTCCATGTAGTTACCATCTCACTACTAAGCCAGTGACGCTCCATCTATAATTTGTTTTACTTCTTTATTTTTGAAGATTGTTGAAAACCTCAACGAAGCTTCGCCAGATTGACCTTCGAGGATGCGAAAAGATAACTCACGAAGGACTGTTGGTAAGGCAAAAGTTAGATCTTTACACTCTTGTTAGTCGCAAAAGGCAACTTGTCCACACATGTCAATTTGCGAGACAACCTTGGCTTTGCTACTGTTGATATCCAACTTCCTCAACGTTTCAAAAGAACCAACTCTTCATCCCTTCTCAGATAATAGACTTGCCTCTTTCGTCTCTTTATTTCTCTGTTCTTACTTCATTCCTTTTATGCGTACGATTAGGGTGACGATAATCCTGTAGAGAGTTGCAACAGTTTTACATAGCCTTAAAGGGCTGTTCACAAGTGCAATTTTATGCCTAGCGATTGACATCGTGGAGTATGTGTTTAACTGACGAGAGCGTCAAAGACAAACTGCAGCGAATCATGAACGGATATCTTGCTGCAAAGACTGTCAAAAGTTTATTACATACACCAGGATGACAATCGTAACTTGCTAAATTGTACGTGTAAACGGCCGGTAAGTCAATAACTAGCGGTGTGGCCAGAATAAAACAAGTGGGGAGAGGTCCTGGGCTCCATGTTAATCAAAGACACACAGACAATGCCAGGTGTGGAAAAATTCTTGGTCGTACAATTTGGAAAAAAGAAAACGCGCACTCGTGAGTTTTTTAAAGACCTCACATAGCACTCATCCTTCAGACTCATGCTGCACACGTATTATGATACTCTTTGAAAAA
Organism: Heliopora coerulea; assembly: GCA_030142905.1. NCBI lineage: Eukaryota > Metazoa > Cnidaria > Anthozoa > Scleralcyonacea > Helioporidae > Heliopora > Heliopora coerulea. The sequence goes on from JASJOG010000480.1 coordinate 124,753, forward strand.
CTCACTCACGCGTGTTTCTCCAAATTTCACTCGAAACCATGCCATTACCTTTACAATGTTGTTCAAGTTACTTGAAAGTTGAACACGAATTGAATCCGCAGTGGACTAAAGCCGTGGCTAAAACGTCCGGACATCCGCCGCGACTAAAGCTTCGTCAGGTTACAGATTTATAGTTTTAGTAACAGAACATGTCAATCAATTTTCACTCGCCACTATAGCGGGAAGTAAAAACCGCGATTTCCAAGGTCTTCAGAAGTACTTGTTGGCCCTTCTTTTCCTGTTAGAATGAAATACTGTCCTACCTAATACTAAGTGTACGAACACCCCCCTGAAAATCCGTAATTTGGACCCGATTTTAGTGTACCAAGACTTTAATAAAGTTTTGTGTTTAATTTTTTTTAGAACCTCCCTGTCTTATCTCTTGAGCAGTTGTTTCTATCAAGATGCAAAATTTCATGGAAAGCCTTGTTCAACGCAATTGGACAAAAAGTAAGGTTCGGAACGCAATACTGTCGTGGAAATAGCTTCATATAAAGCAACCTCGTACCCAGGATCTTTTCTTCCCTCCTGCAAAAGAGCCTGGGTACGAGGTGACATATAAAGTTGCTCCGATTGGAATATGGTGGACGAGACATTGAGGCAAATGTCCCATTGCATTTAACTCTTCACCTCCCTTGCCGAGGAACTCGGAAGTACACAAAAGCATTACCCCCGTGGAATTCCACATGCCATCCGTAGACTCTTGGGAATTACGTTTTCCGTGAACTCTCCTGGAATTGCTGTGGTCTTGTGGATCCTGTCATTGAATTCCAGAACACTTTCAGGATTAATAAACTGGAATATTTTTTTTTATTTTTAATTTTGTCATACCCATTCCTTCAAAAGGTTTCAGGTTGGATTCAAAAAGGAATTAGGCCATGAGATTTGTACACGACAAGGCAATGAACACAGACGGAATTGAAAGAACCGATCCTCGAGTAACAGCCTGTTCACAAGCAATACAAATCCGCAGGTCAAGTGTTAGTGTCATTTGTAATGTATCATGGAATATTTTTTTTCAGTGGAAACACAGCTTAAAAGACTTAGATGTATCTTGGGGTAACTACGTAAACGACACTGCCTTGATGTGCTTGGCGAGCAAAAAGACACCCAACGCAGTTCTTGGTTTCCTTAATCTTGCTGGTTCTGGGGTCACAGCTACTGGAGTGAGGTAAACTTGAAGATGCAGTAAATCACTGAAATTTTTAATGCATTTAGCTCAACCTACCACATAAGCGCACATTGTCATGCAGCGTGAGTTGTATATTCATTGCTGTGAAGAGTACATAAATCGTAGGGGATTACATATCCATTCCTATGAAGACCGCGTTCAATACACCAACAAGGGCCTAACACATATTCCCTTGAAGGGCACATACACAGCCAGATATCGCAGATATTTATTATAAAACGCGTTCGCTGCAAGCATGCCGCTAATCTGTAGACAAGTTGAAGCAATATTGTCAGTTTTACCAAGACGTAGCAAGGGAGTAATTCTTGAAAGAAGTAGGCCAAAGGAGTGGATTTCGGTGACCTCCTGCTTTTTACAGAAATAAATTAAAAATCTAATGTAACATGTCAGTGTTTTGATTTTATTAATAAATAGGTTTTAGAAGAACCATACGTTCGAACAATTAAACAGCCATTGGCGTCGTCTTGTGCAACATTTGTGGAATATAATTCTTTTATTGCAACAAGATTGATTTACCCAACTTTTTTAAATGTTTACTTTGATTTTATTGTTGTGGCAAGACATGCTTAACAACTCTTTATACCATTAGATAAGCAAGGTGACAAACAAGTTTTTAATCCCAAGCCTGCAGTGTCTCAGGGAGGGTCCTACCCCCCCTAATCAGCTTTAGCTCCTCTGCCCCCTATTTTGCTGCCCTGGTTGTGGCTCACTAGCATGTTTTTGCTAGTAAGGTGAGTGTTGAAACGATATGCAAGAGCTTCGCTGAGATGATGAAATGTCGTGACAGCTTGCTAAGACCATGTGTTGCTACTGCTGGAGATAGGGGATACCCAATAAAATTATACTGCTATTTTGCTTTTCTGATCTCTTCTGTTCTGTTCCATTGGTTGATTGATTAATTGATTGACTGATTAATTGATTGACTGATTAGTTAATTGATTACTATATTAACTGGTTGGTTGTTTGCTTGGTTGGTTGATTGATTGATTGATTAATAAATTACTGATTATTTGATTATTTTAACTGTTTGGTTGGTTGGTTGGTCGGTCGGCTTGTTGATTGATTGATTGATTGATTGCCGTTCACATTTTCGTCTATTTAACGCAGGGAAGTCGTGGATGGTTGTCCAAACCTAAAAGAGCTAAACTTGACTTCATGTCGTGGCGTTCCTCGTGGGTTTAAGCAACTTCACAATGAGTGTAGTATTAGTAGACTTCGAGGACAGTTCCACGTACATCCTGCCCAGATTGATCTGGCTGAGGCCGAGTGAAATTTAGATCATTGATTACCGATCTTCTTCATCGGTTCTCCTCCCTTCGCAAACAACGCACGAATGACCATACACTCAATTCACTTCTCCATCCAAGTTTTAGGTTCTTCTCGGAGTACGTACTCTTTGGGTGAAGTTCTTCAATGCCACACGCAACTACTGAATGGACATTAAGTGAACCACATATAGAGTATCAACCACACGTAATGATATTAATGACTGAACCTCGGCTGCCAGAATTATTAGGTGTTGTTTCTAAAATTCTGGCGTACTATTTCAAGAGTAAGTTTCAGTGTTTGATCACGGTCTATATTAAAGCACACGAAAGCTAACAGGCCTCGAGCAGCGCCATTCCGAGAAGTTTATTGCATTCGAGCATTTTGTTAACGGAGGTCAAACAGGCCCAACGAGTTGCTGAATTGGTTTTTCGAACAATAACGGTTTCAACTCGATGTTTAAAACCCGCCATTAGAAATTGAACTCACTTGCGGCCGTAGTCATTTTTGTTCATACAAATGAACTGTATCCGTGACGAATGGATGATTGAAGCTGTACATGACTTTACACTCTGAGGCAATTCGAGACCTCATCTGCGAAGAAGTTCAACGCTTTCGAGCAGAATGGTATTGGGGATTGGTTACTAAATATGGTTTGACACGCATGCGTAGATAGTGATCTACAGCAACGTTAACATCAATGTAGATATTGAATTTTGGGCGCCTGTTTCGGTGAATGTCTTTAAAACTTGGTAAATAAAACAAGCAGTCAGTGTAACATTTAATTTCTAAAATTTTTCATAAGATAGAATTTTCCAAAATGTTGTAACTTTACTATTCAAAAACATGCCTTGGCAACCAACCCTTGTATTTTTCTTTCCATTCCTCAATGCAGTTACTATCCTGATATCAATTTGGAGAAAAACTCAGCGAGGATAATGTCTCTTAATCGTGAAAATCTGCTATAGTTCATGCGCTATTCCGACATCAGTAACAACAGATAATTGCGCAGTTTGACAAATATCTCATATTCATGACACTTGTTCTACAGTTAGATATTCTTCATTTGGAAATAATTATTTTAAACATAAAAATACCCATAACTGCAGAGCTCAATAATATATGTAGAATATGTAGGAGGAGTATCATTTCAGTATATATTATTATGCCAACTTCTTGACTATGATTGGTCGGAAACTTTGAAAGAATTCTCGATGTATGCACTTGAAGTCGTGTAAACCGCTGAGATAGCTATGTTCTGAGCCCATATCAAGCGATATCATGCGTGCGCTGACCACACGCCGCTATTAATCTGCCCAGTTTCAGCAAAGTAGGCTGTCATCCCCACAAAATTTTTCAAGTTTAGGCAGTTTAGTAATTAGCTGGTTGCCACTTGAAACTGTATAGTAAAACAGTTACTGAATTCGGCTTTTTTGATATGAATTACCCCATGTGTCAGTTGATAATTCTTCATATCAAAAAAAATCTCATCCAGTAATTATTTATCATTTGGCTAATCTCGCTTTAAACTCTTTCCCGACTGGATTGGTCATTATTTTACTCTGGCTAACGCCAGACGATTTTACTCTGGTTAGTTAACGCCAGATGATTTTACTCTGGTTAAATATGATTTTACGCTAGTTGACGCTGGAAGATTTTACTGTGGCTAATGCCGGACATTTTTACTCTGGTTAACGCCAGACGATTTTATTTTTCAAGGGAAGAGGTCTTGCCGGGAAAGGTTTATAACTATTTCAATTAATGATGACGTTGAGGTGCCGTCAAAGAAACTGTTCTTAGCACTTCGCAAACTCTGTTTTGCCAAACTCTTTATGATAATTTTTTGTACTTTGTTTTGTTCGAGTGAAACGAATTCCTTATCAAATGCTTCATTGTTCTCTGAAAAGACCGTGTCCTGGTTGGAAATGACCAAAACTCAGTAAGGACCCTGGGTGCTTATAAGAATGTTAACGAACGTTTACTATGAAATAATCTACATTTGTATTTAATGAAATAATCCTTGTTTATATTACACTCTTTTCAACTATAAGCTCATTGTCATACAATCTTTCGTAAGAATATCTGGACAAATCGATAGTTTGGAAACCGCCGTCCAGGATCAGTTCGCTGATCGCACGGCCCACGGCTGGAGATTGCTGCAATCCATGGCCGCTGAAGCCATTTGCAAAGAAAAAATTCCTTACTTCAGGATGATTTGAAATTATTCCATTTTGATCCAGAATGTTATAATCGTAGAAACCTGCCCAGGCACTGGTCACCTGTTACAAGGAAGAAAAAAAAGCGCTTTTTCAGTTGGTATGGAAACGCTGAGTTTAAATCAGTTTTGATCAGAGTTACTTAAGACTGATTTTCATATCGTAATTCATCCGAAATTGTCGGAGTTCGTCGTCTACGATCAGTTAAGATGGATACCGACTTATGAAAACCTCACGTCAGATTTTATCCTAACTCTGATTAAAATATATCGAATTCATCGGAGGAAACAAAACTTTTTGATTTCTTGGGATGAATTCTGATCAATTACGATGAATTAGGATGAAATACGATACACGATTTTCATATATTAAGGGTGGTTTTCATCTGTCGGAATCCATCGGAATTGATCGTAAAACATGAATTCTGACGAACTCTGATAAGTTGCGATGTATGAAAACCAGCCTCAAAGCACATTAATTTATCTTTAATCCCTTAGCAAACAAGCTATTTCAGGGTCAGCCCCCGGATGATCATGAAATTTCCTCGAGCGAATTTATGATCCTGATTATGATAGCGATGATTGCAATTATGATGATGATGATTATGTATTACTGAAGCTATATGCTTGTGTATGGGTGGAGGTCGTAAAAGGCATGAATCTCGCTTCCCTGTGGAAAACCTTCGGTACTTGTTAAGTAATCTACCTTCAAACTTTCAAAAGCTGGAATGCGGTGTGCAAGTCTTGGCCAGATCTCGGTGTAGAAATAGTCGTAATCTATATCAAAGTCTTTGTCGTGCCGGTCACGGTTTTCCTGGGCGAGCAAAAAGAATATAACTGTTTAGAAAATTCAACAAATCGTAACGTCACTTCTATATGTATTCGATCGTGAATATAATGCAGAATTAACCATCGAAAACAGCAAGCAATCGATTAAAAATTCAATCTCGTCCAAAGAGCCTTGGTACTTTCAACCTTAACCGGTTGATCACAAAATTTGATGCCTCCACATTCATTATACAACGTTCCATACTTGATCCACAGTTATCCTAGTCGTCATCGTTGACCTGGCGTATTCTAGTTATCCTAGACTGGTGCAAATTGCAGATGGCCAAAAGGACCGAGGCTCACAGGACAAGATTTGGAAAATTTCGGACTCGGGTTGTGTTTACATAGAAGAGAGCCAGCCCTCCTAGTTAGGCTGGCCCTTTTTGGCGGGGTCTCACCTCGCTGTGAAATCTCTTGTAGTGTTTGTTTTCATTTGCATAGAAGGAGAGCCAGCCCTCCTAAGGGAGATCTCGCGTAGGAGAGCTGGAAATTTCCAATGTAAACCGAAACACACTTAGAAGGGCCAGAAATTCCCATGTAAAAGTGAGGTGAGATCCGGCCCTCTCTTACTAGGGCTAGCCCTACCAAAAGGGCTGGTTCCCTTCCATATAAACACCCCCTGAGCCAATATTTTTATCTGTTGTTCAGTCGGCTGAACCACATGTTCCTGTGTGCAGCAAGGACGGCGTGAAGAATACTAAATGGACCGCATGTAATTCATTTCTATTGTTCTGGAAGAGAACTGTTATGGCAAGGTTGCATTGTCCTTAGTGCCCGCTCATTCTTTCGTAAACTGTTTTAAATGCTCTAAAAGACGTTTCATGGAAAATGAGGGCGACGTCGGGATTATCTTTGGGACCAAACAGCATTCATTCTCTTTCACACGAAAAATCACATTTTACTAACCAAGGTACCCGGGCTTCGCCCGGGATTATGGAGAACAAATGAAAAAGTTCCTCTTTTCTTTCAAATATGATTTTAGAAAATTGAATGGTTCTTCACGAAGAAATAATTGTGCACAGACTACCAGAGGTATGTGTAGATAATGTTAATGTTTCTGTGCCATGGTTTCTTTTTTGAGGTATTTTCTGAGGTATTGATAGCTAATGTTACTCATCTGGTCATGGTGAGTTCGAATATGTAATTGAATATTCTGTAAGTCATGTGGTTCTGGAGTTTTAAGGTAACAGACAAACGCTGTGATGCTCCAAATTTATATATACAGATGACTGACGTTGTCATTGACGCTCCCGTTGTGTCTACTTGAGGTGCTGGTACACGTGCGCGAAGCCTGGTGATTGTCATCTTGATGTATGCATTAAACTCACGAGAGCCTCGGGGACGAACTGGAGCGAATCATAAGGAAAAACCTTGATGCTTTAGACTATTCTGGGGCTCTTTCATATACCAGGATGACAATCACGAGGCAAAAAAAAAAATCGCATGTGTAACAGCATCTTTAAGGTTCCTGATATCATTGGAGCGCGTTTGGAAATGTAGAAAGACTTCTTACGCAGGTCAGGAATGGAAAGAAGTAAAGATTATGGCGGAGACTGCTTTACCTCGTTAGGCTGACCTAATACGATGTACTGCTTTCCACTTTCTGGTCGCAGAGCGATATTTTGAATTGAGTCAATCAACAAGACCGGATCAGTAGGTCCGTCTGGACAATGGACGACATAGGTCATACGTTTAGCAGCCCAGACTGGCAAATCAATGTCAATCATTTGAGCAATTGGTTCGGCCCAGGCTCCCGCTGCGTTCACTAAAGCTCCACACTTTATGTTTTCCAAGTCCGTTGAATTCTGATCCCTGGCAAGCTGTAACAACAGAGGAGACAGAGCTCAACAACTTGGCAAGAAATTATGTAAAAAGATTGGCAAGAAATTGGAAATAATTAAGATTGCATAAAAAAGTCGGGTTCTTAATGAAGGACTAGTTGCCTGGTTGGTTTCAAGATCAGGAAGTTGGTTGGTTAATTCGATGATTATTTAGTTTGTTGCCAAGTTGGGTTTTCGGATAATAGGTGACTGGTATCATTAATTAGTTGGCCGGTTGAGCAGTTAGTTAAATTTGCGGTCAGTGGGGTGGATAATTCATTTGGTCTCGTAGCTTGATCAGTTTGCAGTTTGCTACAGTTGGTTGTTTGTCGGTTGGTTTGATAGGTTGGTCGATCAGCTAGCCTGAAACAGCCCTCCTACACTCTACAATAAAATGGCTTTCGAATATGGATGAGGGTTTAATTAATGGAATATTATTTTTGGACCTTAAAAAAGCGTTTGACACTGTCGACCATAAGATTCTTATTTCCAAATTAGAATATTATGGAGTGAGAGGAACGCCGTTGCTGTGGTTTCAATCATACTTATTTCAAAGAAAACAAATTTGTAAAATAAAGCTTGCAATGTCAGAACCACAAAATATTACCTGTGGAATCCCACAGGGATCAAATCTTGGCCCATTATTATTCCTTATATGCAATAACGATCTACCTAGTTGCCTTGAAACAACTCATGCTGCGATGTTTGCGGACGACACCAATATCTCATGCCGAGGGGAGTCGTCCACAGACATTGAACAACAACTTAACACTGATCGAGAAAATGTACATAAATGGCCAATAGGCTTACCCTAAATATGGAAAAAACGGAGTATATGATCATTGGATCAAGGCAAAAACTAAATCACATTTCAACTAATCCGCATATAGTTATTGGAGATCAGGTCATTTCTTGAGTGAAAGAAAAAAAGATACTAGGAGTAATAATTGATGAGCAATTGAAGTGGAAAGAGCACATAGATGCTCAATCTAAAAAAATTTCAAACAATATAGCTCTTTTAAGAAGAGCAAAAGAATTTGTGACTCGGAAACATTAGTAAAAATGTATAACACTCTAGTTTTACCACACTTCATTTATTGCTCTAATGTATGGCATGATGGCACCACAACAAACATAAACAAACTCTACAAGCTTCAAAAGAGGACTGCACGTGTAATAACGGGAGCAAGATATGAAATCAGATCATCGGAAATTTTCGAAAATCTTGACTGGAAACCAATTGAAATAAATTTAAAAAAGCTAGAACTACTTTCAACATTTAAAGCTTTACGAGGATGGGCACCAAAATATCTAAAAGACCACTTTAAAATTCTCCAAAATAACGTCTACAGACTGAGAAGTAACGATAAAAATCTTTATTTACCAAAGCCTAACACTAATTTCTTAAAATATACATTTATATACCGTGCATCAAAGTTCTGGAATAGTCTGCCTCGTAATATAATCAATAATATCCATACAATTCGCTTAAACAGCTTCATAAATTTAATAGATGAATATATATATAACACATCCTAGAAAACAGTCTTCACATACCATTAATAATTTCTGCTTTGTGTATATAGTAATATATTTAGTATTAATATTTTAGATGTAAATACAGTTATTAGTTAAGAATGTGTTTTTGTACTCAATTAATGCACGGCCCTTTGAAAAACAGGAGACTGAATAGGCCACCGTGCTAAAATAAATTTAAGTAAAGTAAAGTAAAGTTGGTCTGTCGGTCAGTGGGTTTGTTTGGTGGTTGGTTGATTTGGGTGATTAGTTTTTTTGGTGGTATTTTAGTTTCAGGGGATGTGGCAAGGAGACCAGTTGCCTCCTCTATTGGTGAGAAAGTATAAAAAATATCATGTTCTTTGTCGATAAATGCAATAGGAAACGGATTTTCGTTGCATTTTCGGGATCATTAAAGCCTGATTTCCGTATAGTTGTTCATTGTTGTAGTTCAGTCGGCGACTATCTCCGATTCCATTTCAACAATTGTGTTTCCATAAAGTTGTAATTACTGTAATTTAGCCACCGATTTCCCTCTAGTACTCAGGACGTCTTGGTTTAGTGATCGCCGATTTATGTAGAAACTGCGCTAGCGGATAGTTTGGAAAATATTAGACCTGGGCGAGCGCCACAATTTGGCTTCAAATACGTTGTCATGGAATATTCCTCACATTACTGAAAACGCTAACAGTAGATCTCACAGTTAAGTTGAAGGTTACTAGAAGGTTACTACTAAAAGGTGTTGCTGCTTGCCTTAGCATGGATTCGCAAAACATCAAGGAAGAGGAAACAGAATGATTGCTTTACTGTCGCAAATTACAATCGACAATCTTTGGAAGGTGGCTGTTACCCAAGCAACATCCACAAAACAATCGTCAGTTAAACTCTGCGTTTGACTCATCACTATACAATCTATCTTTTCATTACCAAGTCCTAGCTTCCATTGTAAATACCTTAGCTATTAGCGTAGACCTTAACTAACGAATCTCTTGTAATTTGTACACTTTTTTTTTTTTCTTTTTTTTTTTTTTTTAACTTTTCTCACGCCCTTCGTGGAAACCAGCTTATGTTGTCGAGGCTAGCGTGAATAAATAAAGTTATCATCATCATCATCATTATCATCATCATCATCATCATCATCATCATCATCATCATCATATATAAAATATTATCTTGTGGCTGTGGTCTTGTGAAAACGTGAAGTGAACAACAGCTTTTGGTGTTCATTGGTTATGAGCATCATGTGGGGCTTTGGTCGCAGACTGTCGCTTACAGCAATTACGACTCGCATTACCATCAAGTCGTAATTGCTGTAAGACTTGATAGGCGACAATCGCCAACTGAATTACAGCAATTTCAACTATATGGAAACCAAGGAAATGCCGCAGCAGGGACGCTTTCTTTGGGCGCAAAATTTATTGAGGCGACGTTTGGGAAAGAGTTTTTAAGGTTTCCTTGCAATGTAAGAGGTTGGGGTGTGCGAGGCAGGGAGGCAATGTTTGCCCAGGTGGATTTGGGTTGGGTTATATGTTTGTATCCACGTTCACAAATAAGGAAACCAGTTTTAGGATGAGGGTGCATCGAATTTAAACAAATCTCATCCTAAAATCGTTCTTGTACGAGGGCAGGAATTTACCGCAACTTTGAGTATGGTCTTGGAGGTGTATGTAAAGATCTTTGCATTAAATATCATAGAAAGTGCACGCCAAAATGAGGGTTAAGAGAGGTTCAAGTGTATTTATTCGTTTCAGTCCCCCTCGGAATTCATATTTTGAAGTATTACGAGAAACCAGGCCGAGTTTATTGAAAATGGCACAGGAAGTTTGAAAACTTAGAAACCGGTTTAAAATTCGGATAAATTCAGAAACGAAAATCTTCTTGCAGGTAAGGATGTGTTTCGTTCAGTTTTGGTCGCAACATGCACGTAGCTACGGGGGTGCGCGGGGGTGCAATCGCCCCCCAAAATTTGTCCTCGCCCCCCCAAAGAAAATTCTGAAGTGGTTTCAAATATAATTTAAATATGCCAAAATCCGATGGATTTTTAAAATATCTTATGGAAAATATTTTTTCGCTGACCATTCTGACCTATTTTTGTAACGTTATACCAAGTCCACTACATTTGACAACATGAAGTAGTCGCTGAGTAGTCTCGGTTTTCAGCTTACGTTGACAACTGCCCCCCAAAAAACAGTGCTGCCCCCCCAAATTTTACATCCTAGCTACGTGCCTGGGTCGCAACGGTGTCCACGAAAACTGTCGAGCGAGAAGAAAGCGTGGAGCGCTTCAATAAAAGAATAAATATAAGATGCAAAATATCTTAAGTTGTACAAGACTACAAGTACTAACTTGAAGGTGTTAATATAAGTTGAAGCCAAAAGCAAGGTGTGTGCCATTGGCAATGGAAGATGTTTTGCATTGTGGGGATACAAGGAGGGTACATTACACTGACCTCCCGACAACATTACAAGAATTAAAGACTTATTGTTACCTAACACAACCCCCATCTCCCCAATTTCATGGTTCTGTTACCATTGCCGTTTTGAAATCAAACTTTAGTACACATTGTTTTAGGATAAAAAGAAGATTGTCTGAACTTGCTGCAAACTCAGTTGGGTGACAATCGACAAAAGTTGTGCCTATTCCGGCTTTGGTTGTAAAATAACTTTGGTATCGACGTGGCTGTTCAGTCAAACGTGCCAGCTTTTAGTAAAGCTACAGTTGTTTTCTATGTACACAATAGATGGTATGTATAAGTTAGCTTGTTAAAGTGTCGTAAGCTGACAATTTTGAGGTGATAACCACTTGCTGTAACTGTTAATGACATAGCATTGCTGGGTGTTGGACAAAGAAAATATTTATAAACATGCTTATTTCAAGTTTCTTCTCTATTCACATGTTTGAAACTTACCTTTGGGATTATACTAAAAGGATATTCACCTACGTTTATGTGAAAATTAACCTATTAAGGGGCAAGGCCACACTCTATCATGTTATTCTGGTTAATGTCAGATGATTTTACTCATCCAGGGGCTGAGCCCTACCCATTAATGAGTAAATAACTGTGATTTTATAACAGTTAATCATTCAAGCTTTTCCATTATTAATTATAGAATTCTTTGAGTAAACACCAAACATTACTAACCATGCAAATTGGGATATCTTTGTTGTGCTGATTATAAAGCTTAGTGATTATATTTATTTAAACTGAGCTTAGCAAACCTTATTTGGTGTTGAGAATAAATCAAACAAAAAGAGCTAGCAGGGGTGTAAACACAGGTTGACATTCTATACCTTCACTCCTGAAACCTGACCCTGATTATCTGCATCAATGCATTTTACTTCTCCATGAATGAGCTGAACTCCCATATCCACTACTTTTTTTTTCAAGCTATAGAGAAGCAGCCAAGGATCAAACCATCCCTCTCCATGACTCACTAGATAAAATAATAGACTGTAGTGATTTTGAATCCTGTAAACCTAATGCTGATACAGTTGGCAAGCTGAGATGTGAGTTTTCTTACAATTTAAGTGGTGTAAAAATGAGATAATCATAGCTCAACCAGAGGCGTAACAGAACTACCGGGGGCCCTTAGGAGATTTTTGTTCAGGGGCCCCTGTCACCCCCCTTAGTATAGACATATATTTCAAAACTTTACTCTCAATTGTCTTTACAGGTTCACTGAGGGCTCCTTAGAGGTCAGGGGCCCTTAGGAGTTGCTCTAACCCTGACCATAGTCCATTATGCCACTGAGCTCAACATATTTTGGGCTACTGTTTATTGTAAACACTTAGTGATATATTTGTCATGAAAAAGATGATAGGAGTAATATGTAAATATTTCGTACCATTTGATGCCATAGCCACTCCATCTGTGTTCAGCCAAGGGTATTTTATCTTAAGCTCATCCTTTGTAAGCAGTGATACTGGCACCCCTTCAGCTCTAGAAAGAAAATAATTATAAAGTACCTGAATGTAATGATTTATTGTAAATCGAACTAGAGAAAATGGTGGAAAGTAAATTCAATAAGTGAATATTGTCCACAAACTAGGATTCCCAACCATTGGCTGTTGTTCTACATTGGATTGTGTTACATTCAGCTACATAATCGTTTACTGTCAACTGGATTTAATGGTTGGAATCCTACTTCATACTGTCAATGATAAGGTATATTGTAGTTCTATATTATACAGCAAAATGTGTGTGGACCTTTCCAACAAAAATACAGTGTGTCATGGGTTATCAGGATTACAAGTAACTGAGTACTGTACTGTTGGTTGTAGAAGCTCCACAGATCTGTATCAGCCATCAAAGCATCGCTCAAAATCTTATATATTATCTAGAGAATTTCGCTATATTTGATAAAAGGACTCTACGGCAGCTTGGAACCAAACTTTTTGTGATATTATGCATTGGTCTTACATACAAAAAGTTTTAGGAAAGAGCATTGGCGTCAAAACAATCGGAAAACGGGATGACCATTTATTATACGGCTGCGGCAGCAAGCGGTCCGAATACGGAAATCCAGCAATTTGATTGGTTCATAAGCGGTAGGATAGTTCCCGTATTGCCCTCTCAGGATGGGAATCTAAAAGTCCCGTGCTTGTGTCGAATAAAAATTAAACATTTTGACAATATATAAAGTAGAAATATATTACGAACAATCAAAAAAGAAAAAGTAACCATGTAGAGTGAAGTTAGTGAAGAAATTTTACATGAAATGACGACAGAATTGCATGTTTTTATTCGACGTTCTGTACCTTTGTACTCGTCAGTTACATTTCAGTAAAGCCATATAAACTACTTATTGACTTCGCTTGTTCGGTCTGTCCTAGTGAAATATCGGACTTCTGTTTTTGCACGGACCGATTTCACTAATAACAGGCCGAAAAAGCGAGGTCGATAAGTAGTGATTAGGAACCGGAGATAGGGGCTAAACGGAGTATTCGGGTGAAATTTGGAGTGTTAACATTGATGACGGTGAGAATACAACAGTACAAGCCCTCATTTTGCATTACTACTTTAAGGTGATGTCATATAGAGATTGCTTGTCCACTTCTGAACTTTATTACACAGACACAAATAGGAGCAAGAACTGTAAAGAGAACAAAATACAAATACAAATAGAAGGATAAAATTCAACGCGTTTTTTCGTCGTCTTGAAATTGAGTGGGTGATTTGAGAGAATGAAGTTAATAAAGTAAGCAGTACAGTAAACTCCGAAAAAAACATGTTACAAACTTGAGATTCGAGTAAAAATAAGACGAATGTAAACGTTAATACAAGATAAAACATATTCCGAAGAAGAACATCTTGAAAACTCAGAATACGAGTCAAAATCAAGACGAAAGTTGAATCACTGATTCAAATGAAAACGTTAGGTTTAGGGTTAGGGTTAGGATTTTTGTACTGTACTAACCATTTCAGGGTTTTTCAAGAACGAAGAATGGATGAGACTGCGTATACTTAAACTAGGCCTTAGATTAGATGAAAACCACTCCGCTTAGGATGTAATATTAAATGTAATCCGAAACGTTTTGTCACTGTTTAACTTGCTAAATCTTATCCGTTACGTCCCACATCTCCTGTTTATCGTATTTTATCATATTACGATTTGGCATCTTCCTAGTATTTACCTTCCAAGAGAGAATTCAAAGCAAAACGTTTTACAACCTCCAAAAGAACCTTCGTTTCGTAATCATTTCTGATAAAGAGGTCTTCATCTTTGCTTGTCGCCAGAGCATGATTTGTCAGAATCCGTCAGAATCCAATACGACATTGGCGCCGAAACATCACAGGGCCAATTGCTTGCACCCGGAGTTTTAAAGAAAGGAGCCTGGATTTAACCTTGTGCTGAGATTTCGTGTAACCACAACGATTAACGGCGTGGTTTTCATACGGCATGCGGCTTTGCAATCCGATGCGAAACATGATCCTCTGTTGCGTAACTAGGTTCCAAACATAACCTTTTACGGAAATCTACTTAACATTTTTCTTATGTGGCATGGTAAGTCATGTAAGAACTTCAGTGGTAAAGAGATAATAATAAACGACTTGAAAACAGTTGTAAAATCTCGTTCTTAGATCATGTAGCTTTCATGTATACTTGTTTGTACCATATCGCATCTTTCGACCGTGATCGTCAAACGACAGTGATGTCCACATGTGTGACTTGTTATGTAATCATCTATCGTATTGCTCTCAACGATTTCGCAATGTTACGTAACACGTAACAATATTCAAAGCACTTGCACTCTCTGCATGTGTAATTTTATGGTTCAATGACCCCTGGTATCTGGGTACATA
This sequence comes from Heliopora coerulea, assembly GCA_030142905.1. Taxonomy (NCBI): domain Eukaryota; kingdom Metazoa; phylum Cnidaria; class Anthozoa; order Scleralcyonacea; family Helioporidae; genus Heliopora; species Heliopora coerulea. The sequence goes on from JASJOG010000480.1 coordinate 139,932, forward strand.
AGTGTTCAAATGCATATGCCATGTTCTTTTATCGTGCTTGAACCCGTGAAATCAGAGTTGAGTTGACTAGAAATGCTTTGAAAGTCGCTCAGATTAGGGTTACTTAACAACCATGTAATCAGCTGCATTTACAGCTATTGGCACCGACACGCACTGGTATTCCACTACTCCACTCTCACGAATCCACAGTCTTGCACGTTCGCAAGCAAGGCCCGAAACTTCGACGCAAATGACGTAAAAGAAACAAAGAAAAGGGTGATGAAGTTAAATGTGGTCGCTTGGTAAATGTATGTTTATGCGAATGCCGTCAAGTTTACGGGTTCGATTCCGGTCAGGGACTCAGAAAGTTTTCCTGAGTAGAATAGCTTGAGAGTACTTGCATAAACAAAGAAAAGGATGTTAAATGTTGGTCAGAGTAATCAAGTTAACATAGCAAACTGTTCATCTGCATAAAATATTTTTGTAAAGCCTCGCTAGCCGACTCTTTCATGTCTCGTTCATGAGAAATTTTGGAGAAGCGAGAAGGGTCGTTGTGTAAATCACCAGTAATCAGTAGAGTGCTCCGCTACGGAAAAATTACTTCAATTTCTAGAGCTACAGCTGTTGGTTTAAAATTGCAGTTAAAAGTTTGCTTCTTTCGACATAGTTCGATAAACATAGTTCGACAAAATAGCGAACTGTAAGGGCCCATTTACACGATACGACTGTCCTATACTACTCTTCATTTTGATGCATCCGATTCAGTCGTAAGAGTCTTCAGGACCAATTGCAACATTCGCGAGTGAATAGCAAGCAGGAATTGTGCTTTGATGACGTAGTCGCATACGCCAAAGTGAAGAATCGTCTATGAAAATCGTATTGTGTGGATATGCAAATAAGGGTATGCAAATAAGGACAAATTTATGAACAACGATCAACTTCAGACGATCTTAATATGATTTTTCAGAGCAAGAATCTAGACCCATCCTCTAAACGAAAGAATACCTCTACTACAAAGTTTAACGAAAATTTGTCGATTATAACGCGTTGTTCGTTGAAATAGTGCTGTGGAATTCTTTCGCGTTGAAAAAGTTGGAAATCACGTCGTCGATGAAGGTCGACACAGCGTTCACAGCGCGAGGACATGCTGTGATCTACCCAAATTATCTCCGCTTGCGTCGTATTGACTTCTCTGAGTGAAAATGTGATATTTGATAACCAGTGAAAAACATGCAAGCAAAGGAAACACGTCACGCCTCCGTTCACGCCTCTCACATGCCTTCCTGACCAGTGATACAGTGATATGTTTACACGTTAGTGATGGTAGATCTTCCAGGTAACTGTAGTCTTGAGAAAGACTGTTAGTCAGCCACAGTCTTTCTCAAGACTATGGTAACCTAGACGATCTACCATCACTAACATGTACCGGTTCTCCCGGGTTCAAACCATTTACTTTAGTAGTGATATGTTTATCATACTTGAATACTTGATTCAATCTATATGCGAAGTGGAAGCTGCCGATGATTGTTATGAGCAAACGTTTGGCCACTATTATTGCCTGCCCGCTGAAAGGCAACCTCATGTTAAACTTATAACGTACAATTAATGGAAATAATTTTGTTTATTAGCATTTGTCTGGCAAAAGAGGAAAGATTGATGGCGAAGACAACAGTATCATCAGATTTGTGACATGTTTGAGGAAGTTGATCGTCCAGGTTAGTGTAGTCTTGAGAAAGACTGTTGGTTGAAGTGACTGACGTTTCGACAGCCTTAGCGGCGGTCATCTTCAGAGTCAAAAGGATGACCGCCGCTAAGGCTGTCGAAACGTCAGTCACTTCAACCAACAGTCTTTCTCAAGACTACACTAACCTGGACGATCAACTTCCTCAAACATGTCACGATTCTCCCAGGTTCAAACCATTTACTTTAGTATCATCAGATTCCCCACCTTTGAACCTCCGTGTTTTCGTCAAGAATACTTTTTCCCGTTTCGCTTGCCAGAAAGCAATATGTTCCATGCTTCAACTGTAAATCAACCGGATCTTCGCCTTCGATACCAAGATAGTCGTTCACGTTTTGGATAAAATGAAAACCAAACTTTGACATTTGTATGTTCTCAGCAATGGAAAATTGCTGACGAATGGAGCCCCATGATCTTACAGTAGAACTCCGTGAATACTGAAAGGCAATGAAGCAACAGTTAATTTTCTAGGCATCGTTCGTCGAAGTTATCGTGGGGTTTTTACGAACATGTCACCCGACACAAACAGTAACCTTTCAAATAGAAAAAACAATTTCGATGTTTAGAATAAAAGTTGAAGTTTACGAAAATAATGATGATAATGGTTATCAGGTTACCTTAGCGTCTCGTTCAATGACACAGATTGACGAAGGATCCATTCGTTTAGCCAGAAAATACGCAGAACTGAGGCCCATGACACCCCCTCCAATGAGAACAACATCAAAGCTCTTGTTACTTGTGTGCGTGCATTCACTGAAACGTCTTGACAACAGTGGGTTCGTCTTCAGTCGAAGGCACACTGTGGAGAAACGCATTGTATCTAAACCCAACAGATTTCATTAGTGGTGTAGCCAAATGATTATTAGTAGGGCTGTTTATCAGTAAAGTTTGAGTTTACATGCGAAAATTATGAAAACGTGTTGTCTCACCTTTATCAGCGGCTTGCTCAATATTGTCGAATCAACCACGCCGTTCACATTTGAACTACAAACACATTCAAAAATTTATTCATAATTTATGAAGAAATCATTCAGTCACAGGCCTCAAATCAGTCACGTGAATGCATCTATATGACTGGTAAATTACGATTAAAATTGCTCCCTACGGGGCTCTGCTTGGGACTGCATTTGCATCACTATTGTGAAGGAGGCTTTATCGCGGTTAAACTACTTGTGAAAGAGATCAAACATGCCAACGTTGTCCTTAATACGGCTTTTCAAATGACAATAAAGCATTGTATACTGCTATGTTCATGAAAGTGGCAATTCAGAACGCTTTTTTCTCTGATTACCGGTAATCATGAAAAATTTTGTTCCACCAGAAGTTCGTGTCTTTTTAACTAAGATTTCTGCTGCAACTGCAAGTTAAGGCAAGCTGATGCATGTATATGGCATTTTTTTTGTGGCCAACAAGTGTAAAGTTGAAACTTTCATCAACTGACATTCTTTTATGGCCAGGTAGTTAAATATTGATTGCTTCATGGTAAAAGCGTTCTTACGATTATTATTCACGACTTATGATACATTATAAAAAGAACCAGCGATTTTAAAACTCGTGCAAAGCATTTACTATCAAGTAGTTTGTTTATTCTATAACTTCTGAAGTTTTAAAGTTAATTATTTGGAGAGCACTGAACCCGGTAACATAAATGACGACGCTAGTGGTTGTAATATAAACTTATCTCCTACATTTAATTTATTTCCTCTCAGAATTACTCACTAAGTTCTTGTTCACCGTCCTTTCCTTCTGGCATTTACGGATAATTTACAAAGCTGGCGGAACACTGAAATCCTCGGCTTAAAAGACGAGTTTGCCTAAGACAATGTCTTGGCGGGAAACCAGTTAACCAATAAGAACGTTCATGCCATTTTTTTTCTCTTGAGAAAAATATCCCATGACCAATCACAACACCGATACGGTACTTTTTCAGTAGCAAAAAAAGTCTTAAGGCCAATCACAACTTTTATTCATGCTATTTGTCACCCGAAAAACTTAATAAAAGGTTTCTTTGATTTGCAGTGAACATTTGTTCGATTCTCGTTCGACCATGGCTTCTAGTCCAAGTAACCGCTGAGGCTTTCGTATTACATAATCATGGCGATTTAAGCAAAGAATTGTAATCAATCCTTACTTAAGCTGGTGCGAACCCAAAGATCAGTTCAGACAACTTTCTTTTCATCAATCAAATAGGTTTTCCATTGGAATTTCATTCTGACGTCACTAATTTATTTCACCAATCGGGAAGGTGAAGAATAAACAAAGGCCCAATCATTTCATTTCAGAATCATCTTCAGGGTAACATGAAGAGAAAATTTCATGAATTGGTAAATTCATAAAATTTTCTCTTCGTGCTACGCTGAGGATGATTCTGAAATAGAATTGAAACACTGCACAACCTCACGGATATCAAGTGTGAAGTTCTCGCGAGAAACACTCGAGAATCACTCGTGATGAGCCACTTCCCCTTATTACGTCACCTCACTACAACTACCAGAATACTTTGCGGAATTTTGATTTTCGTACAATCCTTGAATTCCCAAAGCGAATGGAAAGGCAATTGCTTCGATCAACATTACAAACAAGATTTCGAAACACATTCTGGTAGTTGTATTCAGCAGATGTATAAGGGGAACTGGCCATTGGATTAAACGAGCATACTGTTCCTAATTGACTCAATAACTCAATTGATAGAGCAGCGGTCTGGTTACCCGAAGATGCGAGTGCAAATCTCGGCTCTAGTCAAATTTTCTTGTAGCAGTGTAGGTCGATTCGTGATATTTTCTCTTCTAAATAATTATACATTTCTTTGGAGTAAACTCGATTGAGGTTTACGGAACGTTGAACTAACCCCGAAATTTCAGTGTCGCCCGAAATTGAATTACCGGCTCAAATTCGCGTCGCAATTTTTGGCGACTAGACTCCAGACCCGGTGTACTTAAATAACAAATTTCTGGTTCGTTTTTTTATTGTTAGGTTCACCAACGTGGTCGTCTTACCCTTTGTCACTTGAACCTTTTAGCACAGTTGTTTAAAAGGCGATTAACCTGATTCCAGGATTAACAGTTAATCTGATTTTTTTTCTTTAAGCTTCTGCTGCGTATTTCTCGTCAAAATTCACCGTAGAAAACTATTCTGAATTAACAGAAGGTCTGTTAAAGAAAATTCCCACTATCCCGAACAGTGTTCTCAAAGTTTTGACTACAGCTTTTTCAACAATTCCAGATTACAATGATCGCCTTTATGAAAACTAGGCCCTGGGACCGGTCGTATAAAAGTTGATGAACAATCATTAGTGTTTAAATTTAACCAATAAGGATCACTGTATGAAAATTTAACTAAACTTTAATCACCCAATGGGTGATTAAAACCGTTTAAATAGCTCTACGTTCTACAAACCGATGTTAACCCTTTCACTGATGATTTTATCCTTTTGTTCTTCATTCTCTTTCGTTTTTGCTTTGTCCTTTAGTTACATGATTCTTTTGTAATTTGTCGTTGAGTGACAACGGTATGCATGGTAGGGCTAAACCATAGTTAATGGAAGGGTATGGTCTGAAAATTCTTTGTTGTAACTTTTTCCTCCCGTTTTCACGTAGAATCACCATGCAGAACAATGGATATTTAGAATAATCAAGCAATCAGTCAATACAAGGGGTCGGGTTCAGTCTCTCAACCGCTAGTGTGAACGATCACCATGTGCATGGTGAGGGCTCTTCCAACGTAAGATTACACCAAATTATTTGGTAAATAGGTTCACCAAGCGTTCGGACATACAGAATTGCCCGACAAGGAACCATCATCTTTTGGATATTCCATTTTATAGAACATCCTCAGGGCAAAGAACATTGTATTAAGCTTGGTTCACACTAACGACATAAGCATAAGGACAAGATCAATACGAAAACAAAGCATGGCATCTCCTCTGGGACTTGCAAAGATAAAACAGCAAGATTTTTTCTTTGTTTTGTCTTTTGTTCGGTTCCTGGATTATGCTTGGACTATGATCTTATGCTTATGATGACGACTATCCATATGTCGCCGGCTTGACTTCATTCCTTTGTTTTGCATTCTGTTTTGCCTTATGCTTATGCTTATGTTCAAGTGTGAACCAGGCTTTATAGAGCAGCGAAATAATGGAATGATTTGGATGACAATCTCAAAAAGACTACAACGCTTGGCAAATTAAAGAGAAAACTCAAAGAACAATTATTAAGAAAATCTTATAGTACGTTGTAAATATTTTAGGGTATATTATCTTTTTACTTACTTGATCTAAGAATATAATTTTAAATACATTCGATGTAAATATTTTAGGTCTCTTTTTTAATATATTAATCGTTGTAACTGAAAGTTAAAAAGTCCTTAGGGGAACACGCAATAAATTATGAATTAATGAACATCGTTATCTTTCTTTGTTAGGCATGTACTTTGAAGTTGCCCTATTTTCCTGGCCATTCTTCAATTGACTACCATCATACGAAAAGACCCTTTAGATCCCAGATTTTCTAATCAAATCCTAAATTAATTAACTCAAAATTCATTTGAAAATCTATTGAAATTTGTTTATGAATCTTATTTGCATACGTCAAATCGTACTGATTTATGCGATTGGGAGCCAAAGGATTGGCTTGCCGTCGTAACTTTGAATCACAAGGGATTAATTGTAACTGACCTGTTAAACTACCTGACTCAACTCGGTCAAGTTGTCTTGATGACTGTTGTTTAGATTTAGTTAGACCCCTGACTCGGCCTCTTATTGGCTATTCAACAAGGGGAAATCTGAAGAATTGGACAAAATCTAAAGCGAGAGATTTACTCGCAAAAACATCAAATCTTGTAATGAAGCTTATGCAAATTTCACCAACCTTGACATGTTGGTTGAGAGGTTTGTGCATCGGTGTTGAAATAGACCACTTGCATTCATATAGTTAACAACCCATCTGAGCGACGACTTCACAGTATGGACGTCCAATAGATCGAATAATTTGTACAAATTCTTTTGTTTATTAGTGTTTTTCCTACGACAGGAGAATTAATACTAGTGGTCTGTAGTCAAGCAAGGACGTTCATATTTCAGCTGTTCGAAGTGGACTTTGGAAGTGTGCTTGAGGTATAGTGAAACGGCCACAAACATATAACAGCTTATAGTTTTGCGAGCATGGATGGACTATTTACACCAAAAAAGCAAAGCAGAGGGGATCCTTTTCAAAAAGAAGTACAGAACGCTTCTAGATGGTAAGGAAATTTTAAACTATTGCAGGTATAAGGGATTATTGGTTACAGTTTGCTAAGTTCGGGTGAATTTAAATACCTCTCTTTAATAAACACATGTATTTAATGACTGCTAAATTGGAGCTTGACTTCAGCGTTAAAAAAAAAATCATTAAAGTCTGCGTCAAATGATTAGACATTGCTAGACGAGTAACATTTCAGTGTATATTTATGAGGAAAAGCCATCTTATAGAGTCAACGAAGACCTGTTGTTAAAAATGTCACATCAAAGCCATTCAGCGAAGATCGACACCACAATCCAGGGATGCTATATAGTTCAGTACTCTACAGACATTGCTACGAAGGCTTTGCCGATAGACTGGCCGTCAATTTGTTAGTGCTAGAAAATTTGATTAATATTGGGCTTTTTAGTCACCCATTTTGTTTTTACATTCTAGTTGAAAAAACTCGGGCTAAATGTTTTGTCCAAAACAAACATCCACGAACAGTTAAAATAAAATTATCGTACTGTACGCTTTGTTTTTCTGCAGTCATTTGCCGAACCACTTTCAATAGAGAGGATACACAATAATGCATGTAGAAAAAATGGAGTTCAGCATTAAGCTAACCAATTCTTAGGGGTGGTTTACTCACTCGCTCTTTGCTTTGCGCCCGGTAAATTTCAATCCCAAAAGAGACATACGTACTTATTCTTACAGCCTTTTAGGAGTTAAATCAGATTGTACAGGCTCAGCCAAATGTATACGATTCCGATACTTTCAAAAAAATGCAGAAAATACCACGCTGATTTCCATTGTATTTAATTAGATTTAACCATTTAATGCCCGGTATACGATGTATCGGACGCATAAGAATAAATGAACAAATGAGGAGCAAAGAAAAAAAAAGGCATTAAAGGCTAAATATACACCTGTGACGCAACTCACAGGCGTCAGAACGACAATAAAAGTGGGGGACCCCGGTGAGGTTCTGATCTTTGTATGCGAGTCTGACAGCGCGGTCCCAGGGTAAAAATCCCAATGGCCGGTGGTCGTCATTATACGCTTCCGACGCACCTGACGTAACTGAGAAATATGGTCGATGGTTGATGAATCCGGAAGGTAACTTGGTAAACATAAAACTTACCAATAAGGAGCTGGAAAAACTACAATAAATCTGCAATGAATTGAAATAAATCTAAGCTACAATAGTAAATTAGCCGTCGGCTTAAAAAGTTGCGGCACACCTTTGCCTGGATCAGTTTTATATTAAACATTCCAACTCTGATTTTTGTCGTAGTGTTTCGTGGAGGCTTGCGAAACAGCCTTTTACATGTATTGTTGTGCCACAGCAGCGCGGAGGGCAACTTGTGCTGTGAAGAACGTACGGAATACAAGAGCACGCTAAACTTAACACAACCACTTTTAAAAGTATTCCTGTTGTCCTCGGCCAGCCATAGGTTTTTATATTTTCACTTCTTCTTGCTACTCTTTTGCTGAGTTGCACTCATGTTTCCTTGTCCGTCCGCAGGTGATTTCTCGAGGATAACACAGAGTAAAGTAAAATTCCTAAATTTAAATGAAAAGCGGGTTTTAGAAATTAAATCTCTTAAGGTTTAAATGATGAGCAGAAATATTACATTAATTCTAATCTATCCTTTAACTAATTCAAAGAAATTCTCCGGGAAAGTAATCTTGTTCAATACGATTTATAATGTAAGTTATCTCTAGTGTTGTCATCAGTGTTCTTAATAATAGTTTGTTATTGGTAACTATTGATACCAGTATCGTAAGAGTCGGATAATTAGTTACTAAAAGTGATTGTCATATAGAATCCACCAGAATCGGATTTTATTCTTTTATCATTTTAAATAGTTTAGTTGTGAGTATTTAGTTTTCTTTGGCATTAACTGCTCCTTGAAAATCAAACGCCTAAGAGCTTTGAAGAGCTACCATTTTTAAATAAGATTAAATTAAAATAACATTTACCGTACGCAAGTTAATGAATTTCTAGTTTACAAATTACAAATTCATTACGTAGAAGTACAACAAAAGTTTTGGAGATGGCGTTTAGAAATGATCGAACTTGTCCTTTTTAAAACAAAAGGTATGTAAACATCCAATTCGATATAGTGTTCCAGGATAAGTCAATAACATATTTCAGGGAAACGTCATCCCAACTTCGTACAATCGACTTCCGATCTTTTATGAGCAGTTCTATGGTTATATTTACGGATACGGATAAACATTAGTTTCTTTTTGAGTTTTTGTCATAAATTATTAATAAGCTTTTGAAATACTGATTTTCGATAGCGAATGTACATTCTTTTATTCATGTACTGTTGGGGTATATGCTTACAGAATTCTTGGCGTATACACGTACGTAAGCAAATGCCTGGTATATATACCAATCCATATATATATACCTAGTGCTAGCCAGTAAACTAAAAGTTACTTCTGATAAAAGTACTGAACTAAAAGAATCCACTATTTTCAAACGACGAAGTATCTTTTTCAAGAAATACTTTTTTTTTTCTAATGAAGTAAAACTTTTGCCAAGTAATTTTTTACGTAATTACTTTTTGTTTTTCGACGAACTTATACTGGTTATTGCGGCGAAGGTGCGCTAAGCAACTGCGTGACGTCGCATAGCGATTTTTGTATACATGCATTGCAACTGTTATCTTTGATTGGATCGGCACCAGACTCGAAAGAGCGGTCGACTGAAATTTGACTCGTTATTTCTGTTTAAATACTTCTTCCCGTATCTTGTCAGTCATCAAAGGCATACGCACTACCAAGTCGTCCTCGTGTAGTGTCTAGTTTCGTCGATTGAAATTATTTTCGTGTCTGACACAATGATTAATATTGATATTAGGGTTGTTAGCCATACAGTCACTCTTCGCCCTAGTTTTTGTTGATCATCGAGATCTCAGTGCAGGAAGCAAACCAGCAAGTGTGAATTGCCTTGTTTGCCCGGTGATTTTGTATTCATGTCAAATCACTTGGGTAAGCTAACGTTGATGCACACGTTTTGAAAACCAGTTGAACTAATTTGCTTCGTTTTCCTTGCTTTTGCCATATTGTTTAGAACATTAGATATTTCATGTTTGATACGTGTATTTTACTTTTTTTAATAAACGTTTTCGTAAGAAGTTTCCCCAGGAGAATACTTTATTTCAGTAGTTTCACTTGAGTATAAAGTTCAGGCTGTACTATCACTTTCCCTGAAGTACATACTGAGGAGTTACCTCAACTTTTCAT
>JASJOG010000481.1:0-102500 GCA_030142905.1 Heliopora coerulea
AGGCAACTGACAATTCGCTTCAACTATTCATTTACATAATATGGGTCAATTTAGACAATTTGACCCATATTATGTAAATGAATAGTAGAAGCGAACTGTCAGTTGCCTGATGATCGTGTTGTAGACACGTGAAACTCTGAGTAGCAAACGCTCTTCTAACTTTATTAAAGTTATATATACATATATATATATATATATATATATATATATATATATATGTGTAGATGTAGATGTATATATGTATCACACGCAAAGAGTTATTTTTCTCTCCTAGTCATTTTCCAATGAAATGTACAGAAAATAAGCTAAGATTGATTAAGTCTTTTCCTCATGAATTCTTAATGAGTTTTAGAAGGCAATGGAAACAATGTTCAGAAATTAGGATATTCTTTTTATGGAACGCCTAAACATAACTCGTTAGTGGTATACGTGAACTAAATTAATATAACAAGATAGCCCATATGTGGTATATGTGAGCAAAGTTCACTGACCAAGATACCCTGGGTATGGTACATGGGAGGAACAGTGTTGTAGTCAGGACCGTCTCATTCAGGTTTAAGTCCAATTCCCTGCCGTTTGACTTGGCGTCCTTAGTTTTCTGACTCCAAGTTCGAGTCTCAAGTAATCAAAGATCTCCGAGACTTCCTAGATTAACTCATCGTTGAGCACTTGCTCTGACCACTGGTAGTGCCACTAGTCTCCTCTGCGTCGCTGTTTTCTCCACCCGGGAAGGAAGCTTAAATCTTCACTCCATATTTTCACCGCTATCTGTGACAATGAAGCATACTTGGGTATGCAAGTAGTAATAGTCCAGAATGTTGTCAAAATATTTCTCCGACTAATCAATAAACCGGAAACAAGGAAAATGCCCATTCTTATTTTGGAGCCATAAGCTACAGATAACCGGTAGCTCTATCAGATAAAATGGACAGTCCTTCTGCCATTGTTCTATTTTCTCATTCCATTGTTAGGTGACTGCTGATCCACGCCTTAAAGTAGAGCAAGCACTACGGAATGCTGGTTTGCACCACACAGACTATGCAAGACAAGTTCTGTCCAGTGTTAAACCAATCCACCCCGCAAGGCCAGAGCAAAAGTCGTCAATCTTTAAACAGTTACAACAGTAGTGATGGATTTTTTCTGTTTGTTTTTTAATAAAAATACTGCATTAATTTATTTTATATACTCACGAGTAATGATCATACAAAAGTAGGGCAAGTTATAGATATACAGTACAACATGCATTTCTGATATTTGACAAATTCTGATTTTTTTTTTCAAAAGCTTGCTCTAAGTCATCCTTGGATGATTGCAAGCAAAAAATTACTAATGGATGAAACAAATCAGGAAAAATTAGGTTTGCAGTTGGTGAAGGAAATTTTTCGGTACCTGAACTCGTTGCTAAGCTCTCGACAACGGTCTTAGTAGCTCAGCTAGCAGATCACCTTGTCCAGATTCGCCGGGTCGCGGGTCAGATTCCCAAGCCCAAGAGTTCCATTTCTCGCTACTGGTCCCGGTTAGGTTTTAAAAATATAACATTCAGGCACTCGAAAATTTCTTTCAGCTAATGTAAATTCCATTTCATGTGACAGCGTTCTTTTAAATAGAACATCTTTATAATCTTGGTGTTTTAAATTCTTTTTGATACTCAGTGTGTCCAATTTATTGTAGTTCATAAGAAGAGAAAAATGGGGTAGGTGAAGCGAATTTTCAGCTACCACTTAAAACTAAAATGTTATTGAAAATTACCGTATGGGTTTCACTATATGGTATTTACACTTTTGTCCCAGGATCTCTCAAACCCTTCTATTTTTTTGACTTTAATTCCCCATTTTCCAACTCATTTTACCCCGGTTTTGCTCCACAGTTTTTATTTGGCTAAGGTTAGTTAGACTGACTTTGGAAAACCATAAGGTGAGTTAGAGGGGTTTTTGAGAACCGTAAGGTGAGTTAGTGCCGCAGGACAAATCCCTCTGTAGCCCATCGTAGTAGCGTTAAATGGCTCCTCGACCAACAGAGCAAGGAATCAGCCAGGGAACTCGAAATCCGTTTATAAGGGCATTTGAATACCCTGAACTGCTGGAACAGGATTATTCATCTACTGCCGATTCACTTGATGTTAAGTGTACAACAGCGACAGGAACTGGAAAAAAATATGAATAGGAACGACGCGTGCTAGGCACACTTCCTGGCGCGCGTATTCATGTGGAAATACATGACTTTGGGGCTGTAAATCACATGCTTCGAGAAATATTGCATCACAAGCCGGTAGTACATCGACGAACAAATGGAAAATTTTTGGATGGTATACACTATGTTTGACCAAAAACCATAACCAGCCGACAGTTTGAGCAAATACAAAATAATACAGATTCCGAATAAGAATGACATTTTTTGGAGTCTGTTTTATTCTGTATATGCTCTATATTGTTAAACTAGACAGTGCCCTGTCAACAGATGTAGTGTAGCGGTGCTGCCAGTATGCAGCTTGGTTTCTCGAAGAAGCTATTTGTAACCAGGTGGCGTTGGTTGATGAGTGCAGATCTACCATATGGATCGCTAGAAGCCAACGGAGAACCTGACGCGGTAAAAGAACGTATCGTCAGGTCAGAAAGAGAACATCACCCTTTGCCATACTGCAAGGTTCGTATGGGCCCTCAAAAACCATGAAACGGACCTGCTACCATTCGATAAAAGTGGTCCCAAATCATACCAGATTTCAAGGATTGCTTCAAGAATGTGCTGCCAGTTTGCTACCAAAATAAAACTACGATTAACAATGACGGTGCAGCACTGTATCATGCAGCGCGACCTGCGGAACGTATTCAAGTGCAAATATCTCTTCCTTACTCAATATTTTAAGTACTGTAGAACAGGCCAAGTGCATTTAAAGCTGCTATGAACATTGAACTCTAAAAAGACTTGAACAATGCCTGCAAGCTGTATTTTGAAGCCAACGTCGAGGCTGACATGTAGGTCAATTTGCAGATCATCCCAGTCCACTACGCGATAAAACACGAAACCTATTGCGAAAAACTTAGCCTGAATTTTGGATTTTTTGACAGTTTTCTTTTTTATCCATAGTAAGTAGAGGACAATGTCGGTAGGACTGCATATATGTCAGAACTAACTGTCATTGAAAAGTAAAGCTTCAATACAACTTTTTCCCTTGCATGTTTTTCACCTACATGGCTACCCGATGTCGGCGTCATTCAATCGTGAGGCCTGGTACTACGAGATGTCGTTCCAGTCTTTTTAGAATTCGATGGGTATGAAGAACGACATTTCTAAGCCAATGGTTCACCGTCACGTGAATGAAATGCTGAGGGTTTAACAAGAAACGTATCTCGCTAGGTGCCTTTCAACATATCTCGATTAATTCTCTGTCAGTAATATTACTCTTCTATTATTTTTCTCTGGCTAACGCTAGACGATTTTACTTGTTCAGGGCAGGGGTCCTGTCGGGAAAGGGTTAAGACTATCTCAACTATTTCCCGGTGGGATCGGCATTTATTAATTGACTTATTTATTCATTTATTCATATTTTTACACGGTAATCTCTCTACCATAAGTATGGTCTTAATATAAAATAAGGTTGTTTTTCAGAGGGCCGTCGATTACTATATGATAATCAATAAATCTACTATAATAAACGCGTTTAAATATTTACTATAAAAATAATTTTTCACAATAATAAGAGTTTAAAAGAAGATGCATATTTACAGTGTGAAGCAAGATCGAAAATTGGTAAGACGTTATTAAGATGCTTGACGATGTTTTTTGATTTAGAGCCAACACATCCAAACTCTAGCAGGCTATGTGTAAGTTTCCAAGGCGTCGCATGCAGTTCCCGAGTACGCACTTGTCAATGGCTAAATGGTCTTTTATTCCTTGCGACGTCTTCTCTAACATTTATGGAGGTACTGGTTCGGCTTCTCAGGGAAGATACCGGCAAGCAGCTTCCATGTTAGGTTTAATCTCGCTATAGGTTTATTGTTCCGTACAATGTCATTCTCCAGTGTAAATGTCGTTTTACCCTCCACCATCCGGTGTGGTACTTTGCCTTTGTTTACGCAAATTTCTACGTTTTCTGCTCATCGGACATGGGGCAAGTACCCTAAATCCCATCCGTCCCTAATGCCTTTCACATCCTTCTCTCTGATATTCCCTGGTTTTAGTATATCGTTTAACCAGTTGTGCGCATTTGTCTTCCTTTCGGTGTTTTTGTGTGCGAACCCCCGAGGTTAGTCCAAAATGCTGTGGCTTCTTTCGGGTCCGGGGGAGCAGCCTCTTTGTTCTCTCCTTGTAAATTGCTCAAAAACTCTGATTTGCCGAAAGCAGCCGGTTCTCATAGCGATTTACTCTGTTCTTGTATCACTTGGGTTATGCAGTTTTAGGTAAAGGTAAAGTGTGTCTTTTTATACTGGATAAAGCTTTGATTGTGCCAAGGTTTTAAGTAGTACTTCCATGGTAAGTTACCCACCATTTTTTTTTAAGAAAAGCTTAGTGACTGAACACGGCTTTGTTAGCTTTTCTTTTGCACATCGTGATTCCCTCGACTCCTTCCTCGACTATAGCTCGTGACTTCCAGAAAGTATATTTATACTGGATAACCGTATCAGCTACACAAGCTGTTCTCCCAAGAGATCCAGTGAAGGCCACCCCTCATGGGTCCAGTGTTACTACAGGAGTAAATCGGAGTACCCGGAGAAAACCTACGATGCTTGGTAGAGTCAAACTGGACAACACTCTTCTCATATGTGACCAAGGTAACCTTAATCAGATAACTGCACATAACCGGAATCAAACCCTAGTCACAGTGGTAAGAGACACGTGCACACGCATTGTGCCACCAGCACTTCGTATATTAACTTTAGGCTAAGTGCAAATGCAAGCACAAACGCAAGAGCAAGAACGTTCACACAAAGAAAGCAAGCAGAACAAAATTTTGCTTACGAATTATTAATAAATTTTATAATTTACAAAATTCATGTTCGTTCTTTATTGGGATGTTAAAATGTTCGGCTTCATCTCGTTTCTGCACACCTGAATACAGAGCGGACACCGATGTAAGTACAATTTACAAGACATTTCATATCACTTCTAGGATCAACTTGTCTCCCATGAATAAAAACCATCTTCGCACTTTATGTGTACTAAACCTTTGGTATGCAAACTTGAACACTGCTCCAGAAAATGTTGTCCCGTTCCTAACGCTGGCTGGTGAAGTTTTAAATCAGCTGGGGTGACATTGAACGGAGTGGTTGCCTGAAGCAGTTTGGTTGTAGCAGTAAACTGGCGATTCTGGGTAATTTCGAAGACTTGGCAAAGCTTTGAAAATATTCCTGGCAAAATGGGCCCACTAATGTCCAGGTTGTACTGCTGCAACAAAACGATAAAAAATATTCAAACAGTGTAAGTATCCATACATTCACGTAAGTATACATATTTCGTAAGCTTGCAATGGGTTTAATGATCAGGATGACAGGTTTCAAACATGTTTCAGCAAAGACCTGGCCCATCATCTGAACACCAAAACGGACATGTAAACGATAGATAATAAAACCTACATGAACTCAGGAGAATGAAAAATATGGAATGAACAAACGAGGGATTCAAACTTTTCAATGAATAGCAATGTAATAGTCGCTAAGTCCATGGATATGTTCAAAGTATCATAACTTGCGAAAATTTTCTAACATTTTCAAATTTCAGTTAACGTGAAAATGGCGTAAGAAACGTCGAAGGAAACATTAACAGGATGAAGTTTTTATCTAAGTAAAATTACTATGTTTTCCTCTACAAATCATCGTCAGTGTTATCGACTTGTAGTCATCGACGTCTTGTTGATTAAACATTTTGATATTTTAGCTTGCATATATTTCATTCTTTGGAAGCGAACATGACAAACCTAGAAACTTTGTCACCTTTCAGAATTACTCATCATAAAGTGTTGAACGACAATGTAATTACCCCTCCCCGAGTTAGCCGTTGGTGCTGTGACAAATCATTTGTAAAAAAACAAAAAAAGAATACTAAAAAGATAGAACGCAAGAACGTAACGGAGACGCTAGAATTCAAAGTTATTAATTAATAAATAATAAGTTATTAATAAATATAATTTCATTGTGAAAACCGCCGTGAGGCTCGTGAGAGTTGTGCCAGACCCAACTTTGCCATGTTTTTATCGCTGAACCTCAGTGTAAAATCCTTCAAACAATAATTTCTTATGTAGAATTTTTTCTTTCGCCAAATCAATACCACTAGAAATATCCTAATCTGGTTCACTGAATAAGTACGTCAATTATTAAGAATTGACTTTTATAAAAGATTGTAAATTATACTTTCGTGACAAGTTGGTTGAAAGAAACCCCAAGTTTTTGGTGCCCTATTCCTCAGTTCAAACTTTTTTTTGGTTAGTTTAGAATTATTTTAACTGTTTCACTTCATCGAGCTATTACCTTGTTCGAGTTCAACGCATGGTACACCATTGTAGAGAATGTGGTAACTCAGGGTGAGTAAATCACAAATGCGCGTGCTCCCCAAGCTTTTAACTCACAAATTTTCTGAGTCCCTGACAGGAATCGAACCTGGTAGTTCCTAGTACAGTAGTGGTAGTATTGTACAGAATGTGGTATCTTGGGGTGTGAAAGTCTCAAATGCGTATGGTCCTCAAGCTCTAATCTCAGAAATAGACATTTACGGGTTCGATTCCCATTGGGAGCCCAGAAACACCTTCAAGTTGGGAGCTTGTGGAGCATGCGCATTTGAAGTTACTTTAGTTCGTGCCCTATGGCACGAACTTACGAGAGTCATACCTTGGAAAGGACTGTAATCCTGCGTGAATAGGGAGCATCAAATCGAATTTGCAGTATAAAGGTCTAGGATTTTATCCACATTCACCGAAGTTCGAATAGTTTTGTGCAATACAAAGTGTTTCGTAAAATTCATTCTGAGAAATTTCCAACATTCTAATTGCAACTGGCTAGTTTAAGTCATGTGACAAGATGGTATTATCTTGACCTTAGGAAGACGGAAATGCCATTCGAATATTTAAGTCGTTGTGACAATTTTCAAGTAAAGCTTGTTTACAAAAGGATAGGTCTCCACTTACACGATGTAACCTTTAACAAAAACAACAGCAACAAAAAAAGGCTCAGTGTTTCTCGTTCCTTGCATCACGTTCTACCGTTTCCACCATACATTGTAACACACATAAAACGAAATTATATGCGAACAAGATGGCAGCTATAAACATTCTAGAGGGATACGTCGCGTAACAGATAAGTTCACTAGTATGTTTTTTATTCAAGGTCTTGTAATTATGATCCTATCTAGAGGAAGACTGTTGTTTGCAAGTGCTACATGACATTTTAAATTTCTTTGGTCAATTGAACATTTTTATTTAAATGGCCTTATGCTCCTTCTCTGCATATATGTGACTACAATTATTAATGACAAGAATACGATAGTTACCAGTTGTTCGTTCTTACATGACAATTTATGCTTTTGACCCATGCCCTATTAGATTGGAACTTTCTATTTAAGAAGATATAAACACCTTAAATCACCGTCTTTGTATTAACTTTCTACCGGTGAATTGCAGTAAAAGGAAAAAAACTGGATTATGATTACTATATCAGATCTAATGATTTTTCTAATTTCAATCGATAGCAACCTAAAAAGTTTAGGGGTTACACCCTAACTTATGAACTTTATATCAAAAAAATCCTTGAGGTTTATGCAGAAGTGTCAGCTTTACGACGTACACGATGCTTCATTCCGATGGAAGTATCGATAAGACTTTATAAAACGTACATCCTGCCTCACTTTGTATGTCGTTGTTCTATTTTTCTTGGTGTTGGAAAATGTTTGGGCAAGAAACTGAAAGATGCTAACCATTATGCACTGAAGTCGCTCTTAAATACGGGAACAGTCTCTTGTTATGACATGTAAATCTACGAGACTCAACATATTCTCAACTTGTTTAAATTAAAATTGTGTGGCTATAATCATAGAGACTGTGGCCTTAATTTTGAAAAAGTACGGTACAAACATTACATAATTCGTATTCCAATATAGTGGCGTATATACACAATGACCTTCTAACTAATTAAAAACTCTCATTCTTTAGCTCTATTTCTAATTAATTAGCCCTATTTCGAAGTCAGATTTCTCAGAGTTTAGCAGCAAATTAAACGTAGATTGTACTTGTATGGGTTGCATATGAATTTCATGCCTTGTATAATTCTACATTTTTTCGTGCAACGTTTTCTAAACGTGTCGTAAATATTTCTTTGTTTGTTTGCTATATCAATGTTTTTATCGTTAGAGTCGAGTATTTTTAACTTGAGCGCATGACTAAAGAAATTGGGCAACTATTACCTCTGTTAATGACTTAAAACAAATTTTGGTTGGTTGATAGATATGTTTAAGTTATGGTAGAATAACAGCCTTAACATTTGGACAAAAAAAAAAAGGTGTACGATTATTCACTGATACTTTTTTAAAAAACTTTCCACTATAAATGATCATAAATATAAAACTTTTGAAATAAAACAGAAATTGAGGTATGTGAACTTTTAGTCGTACAAACCGTTGAGGCTGCTTTTTTTCTGAACTTACGAGGATGTTAAATCATATGCCGGCAGGAAACTACAAGACATATTGCAGCAATTTAACTATTGTGTAATGAACGATAGGAAGCAGCCAACAAGGGTTACAAGTGACACACTGTGTCACTTGTATCACTTGTATCACTTTGTGTGTCACTTGTAACCCTTGTTGCCTGGTTCCTATCGTTCATTACACAATAGTTAAATTGCTGCAATATGTCTTGTAGTTTCCTGCCGGCATATGATTTAACATCCTCGTAAGTTCAGAAACATCCTGATCGACTTGGTTATTACTAGTAAGCCGGAGATTATCAAGGGAGCTATTAAAACAACTGAGTTGGGAATCTCAGATCATAAGCTGGTTCTTGCTACAATATGGTCCAAAATAAAAAGGCCGCCTCCAAAAATAGTCAGAGCTCGCACCTTCAAGAGATTTGATCAAGCAGCTTTTGTGAAGGATGTCGAGAATGCACCTTGGTCAGTCTGTTCCGTGTTCAATGATCCGGACGACTGCTATTGGGCGTGGTCACACATATTCAATATCTGTCAGGTGCACGCGCCTTACAGGGAAGTTAGAATTAGGAGTGTTTCGGTACCTTGGATAACACCGCAAATACGGCATTTGATGAATAAACGCTTTAAAATACTTAAAAAGGCACAATGTCTGGATGATGCGAATCTGTGGGCTGAGTATCGGGAGTTGCGGAATAGAGTGACCAAGGAAGTGAGGCTCTCTAAGAGCAAGTACTGTTTGGAACTGTTCAATGAAGTGAAAGATTGTAAATCCTACTGGAGACTGGTAAAAAATGCGACAAACGGCAAATCAATTGCCCCAATATTAGGGATCAGAAATGCGGATGGAAAAGTTGTTACATCCGACCTGGACAAGGCAAATATACTTAATGAGCATTTTTCAACTATTGGCGAAAAACTGGCCAACGAACTGCCGAATACCGACTTGACTCAAAGTAACGTTCATGTTTCTATCGTCGCGCCTTGTGTTATGAGCATAAATCTATCGTATGAGGGTATTGTTAGCTCGATGGCTAAGTTGAAAGCCGATAAAGCCTCTGGACCCGACAGTATTGCCCCAAAACTTTCAAAGTTCGCTGGTGATTCAATTATTCCATCCTTGTTGTCTGTGTTTAATATAAGTGCCACCTGTAATACTGTACCGGCTACATGGAAGGCTGCAAACATTTCGGCACTCTATAAAAGTGACGATCAAACTGATAAGCATAATTATAGGCCTATTTCGCTTCTAAGTGTGCCAGGTAAATAAATGGAGTCTATGGTGGCGTCAACTATTACCACGCATGTTACTGAACAGGGACTTGGGAATCCTCACCAGTGGGCGTATAAAAAAGGTCATTCCACTGAACTGTTGTTAGTGAAGATAACGGATGACTGGAGACGAGCGCTTGACAAGAAATATGTTATAGGTGTGGTTTTTGTAGACTTTCGAAAGGCGTTTGACGCGATTCCCCACTCCGTTCTACTCCGAAAACTTCAGAGTCTTGGTGTGGCTGGGGACTTATGGTGTTGGATAAGGGATTATCTCTCTGGAAGAACGCAAGTGACAACGATTAACGGGCGTCAATCTCAAGCTATGCCAGTCACTATTGTTGTGCCACAGGGGTCTGTGCTTGGCCCCACTCTGTTTTCCCTCTTTTGCAATGATCTGCCTAATATCACTGAGGGAATAGATGGTGACCCACAGCTTCACATGTATGCAGACGATACCACCGTTTATGTGTCGGCTCCGACTTATGATCTGGTGGCTTCCAAGTTAAATAAAGTCCTAGCGAGGCTATATACATGGTGTTGTGAGAACTGTCTTACTCCCCATCCTACCAAGACGGAGTATATGCTGCTCAGTGGACGAAGGCAATTGATTGGGCCAAAACAAGCTATTAAGATGGGTGATTATGTAATCGAGGAGGTTATTTCTACAAGATGCTTAGGTGTCCAGATAGACAATGCTCTTAAATGGAATCATCATGTTTCGGAACTAGTGAAGTCGTTTACGCAGAAGTTGAACTTACTTAAATCATTGTACTTCCTGCCTAGACAGGCGAGAATTGATTTCTATTTTGGGGTTATTTTGCCCTCTGTTACGTATGGTATGTTAGTTTGGGGCTCTTGTGGTCAGGTACTTTTCTCAAACCTGGAATCTATACATGTCAGAGCGGCAAAAATAATATTTAAATTGGATTGGCGGACGCCAGGCAAGGACGTTCTTGCCAAAGCAAAATGGAATACTTTAGAGATTATGTATGAGAAACGATTATTAATTTTAGCGTATCAGGCTTATTATTATCTTCTACCATGTCCTATGAATTGTCTTTTTGAAAAGTATGTAACTAGCTACGATCTCAGGAGGAAAATGACCTTTAAGTTACCTAGGTCTAACACTGATATGGTTAGGAAATCATGTTCATACAAGTCAATTATTCGGTGGAATGCCCTTGAAAACCAAATGAGATCAATTCATGACATCGACACTTTTAAAAAGTTACTTAAGTGTATTTTTAAGTCACATATATTATAGTGATATATTGTGCAGAATTTCTTATTGTGTAAATATGTAGAATTCTTATATTAGTTTTATTGTGAATAGTTAGGAAGTTTAATTCTATTGTTATGTACACGACCACATCAGCCTTGCTGAATTTTTTATCGTGTTTAAATAAATGCTGTAATAATAATAATAATAATAACGTAAGAGATACCATTCACGTGCTCAGGGTCCGACATTTTCGGCCGTCCAGACTTCAAGGACGACTAAATTTCGAAGTCAACGACTGAACTTTCGAAAATGGTTGCCCAGCTGACCACTGCATTATTTGTCACAATTCTGTTAACAGTACCTGTTATTTTTGAGTTTCATTTAAGGACTTACGAAAATTCAAATTCTGTCACCAGATGGTGACATGATGCCTAAATCCGATGACATTTCTTGAATGTTAATTTAGTCACGCAATAGTCACAAGCTATCCAGATCGAGGGAGACAAGCCGCCAGGCAGACAAAGTTTTCTACGTTCAAATACATTAAAATTGGGTAGTTACAAGTTGAAAATGTATGATAAAACCATTATTGAGTTCGACATTTTTTAAAAAAAGAAATGATCAAGGTCCCAGCGGAAGCCAAAGCCTTCGGCTAACCATACAGATGTCGACCTTTATAATTCTTATCTTCCCAAAAAAGCTTCATCCACCTAAGTTTTACGTGGTAGCCTAATAATCAATCATGTAAAAATATGTGGATTGCTTTTTGGTTGGGTTTTAAAGAAGATAGACAAAATTACCGCATAATCTTACTCTTTCAAGCGCTGTTGTGTTGTTGTTTCTCCGGTTGTAGAGACCAACTAAATAAAGATATATCAGGTCGAGAAACGCAATGTACGTCCAGATCTTTTACGCACACCAACGTGCAGAATGTTGGGAAAACAAAAGAATGACTCTTAACTACACTGGCAGTCAAAAAGAATCGATCACACAGAAGCTAAAGATGGTGACGCCATAAACATTGTAACAAATCTTATCATGATAAGTAATTACACCAAATACAAACAGAAAACAAATTTTAATATTTAGTGGTTCCTCCACGAGCTTTGATCACTGCTTTACACCTTCGAGGCATGCTATTTATTAAAATAATTAGCTTATCTAATGGAAATCCTTGCCATGCAGCTTTTACAGCACTCCAAAGTTCTTTGACATTGGTGGGGTTTTGCTCTTGGACCATTGTCTTAAGTTGGTCCCATAGATTCTTAATAGGGTTGAGATCGGTGACTGTTCTGGCCATTCTATAAAACTTATGCCCTCTTCCTTAAACCATCCTTTGACAAGGCAGGAGGTGTGACAAGTTGCATTGTCATGCTGGAATATCCAACTATCTGGTATGGTCAGCATGTGTGTGGTTGGAATAAGCGAATTTTCTAGGAGATCAAAGTATTGTTCTCCATTGAGCTTTCCATCTATCTTACAAAGACAGCCAACACCACTTGCATTGATGCAGCCCCCATACCATGATGTCACCACCTCCATGTTTGACAGTTGTCTGAATGCAGCTTTCCTTTAGTTCTTCGCCAGCCATTCTTCTGACATACACACGCCCATCACTCCTATGAAGAAGAAACCTTGATTCATCACTGAACATAACTTGGTACCACTGTTCAGCCATCCAATCTTTGTGTGCTTGTGCAAACTGTAATCGAGACGTCTTATGGCAAGCAGTAAGCCTAGGCTTCTTTCTGGGCTTGCACCCCTTTAAACCAGCCTCTCTAAGCCTTCTTCGAGTGGTGGAAACCGAGATATTGACACCACGTTGAATTAGCATCTCAGCTTTTATTTGCAGTGCAGTCTTGTAGCGATTTGACTTGCTTTTCCTTACCATGAGCCTGTTCTCCCTCTCAGATGTCTTTCGTTTCCGTCCAGGGATCTTGGCATCTTTCTCACTACCAGTGAGTCTCTTCTTCTTGAGGATTTCACTGACACTGCTTTGAGTACAACCCACATGAGCAGCAATTTCACGTTGTGTGTAGCCTTCTTCGGAAAATGCGAGCACTTTTCCTCGATCTTCCAAACTGATTCTTCTCTTTGGACCCATTATTCCGTACCTTCCAATTCGTGACAGGCCAACAACACTTTCTTGTAAGATTTGAAATTCATTTAGCGTATGCTATAAAATATTTTAAAAACAGAATATCTCTACAAATATTATGGGACACATCTCAATCTATCCAAAACATTCATTAATATAACGCTGAAGGCTGTTGGTGTACGATGTGCTTCTTGTTTACTTACGTAAGCAGAAAGTAACTTAAATCTTAACATGATCGATTCTTTTTGATCGCCAGTGTAACAATTACCAAGAGGCACGCGATCAAAAATTTGATGTCAGGTAACAAATGCCTTAACATATTGCACCACTTTAATGGGTATTATCAATGAGTTAAGGTAATACTCACAGATTTAAAGCTTTCGAACAAACGCGGTTTAAAAGTCTATGAAACTGGGGACGTGACTCATCATCTAATTACACCGTATTTCAAGAGCGTTTGAACGGATTTGAGATATTCAGGCGAACTTTGACTCAAACGTGGGAGATGAATTGGAAATTAGACTTTTACCTGCTCTAAATGCTTTCCTTGTTTAATTATTCCTTGCTTGGTTGACAATGATTTTAATGTGGCCCCTTCAAAGGCAATAGGAGCTATGAGAGTAGGTGGTATACCAGCAAGGTTTCCTGTCTTAGCAATCAGACTTTTGCTGTTTAAAAGATAATTGAATAAAGTTTGGGTATCAGATCCTGTTACCACTGCAATTGAAGAGCCCTGGTGGTCAATATTTCGCAGTTTTACTCTTTGCTGGTTTATTTTACTTTGCTTTAACTGACGAAGCGTCTCTTCACTAACACCCATACTTTCTAACCATCCTTCTTCTTCATCTTCATGTAAGCCATCATTTAACAAACTCTTTTCGTCCTCTTGATCAGCATTACCATCATCATCATCATCATCATCATCATCATCGTCACCATTACCATCATAACCTTTGCTGGAACCTTTTGACTGCCTGAGAGCAGGTAGACTATATGAGATACCTGAAATTGTCAAAAAACGATATGCGAAACGATTGTGTTCAATAAGGAAACAGTGGGTCACTTATAATTCACTATACATGTTGAAGGTAGATCATCCAGGTTAGAGGAGCTTGAGAAAGGCCGTTGGTGATTAACGTTTCGACGGCCTCAGTGGTGGTCATCTTCAGACGCAAAGGAAGATAACCGCCGCTGAGGCCGTCAAAACGCCATTCACCAACAGTCTTCTTAAAGACTGCCCCTAACCTGAACGATCTACCTTCAACACGTACTGATTTTCCTGGGTTCAAACCTTTGCTTTATAATACAATATATTGCCTACAGTAACCTTGCGTGTGAAGCTGAGGCTAAACGATCGAACATGGTTGTGCAACATTGTTGGCTCGCAATGTTGGAAAAGCGGATAACCGTACGCTAACATTGTTGGAGTCTACATCGAGATGATTGTTTTTGCGGGAATTTTAAAATGGAAGCTGTTACTCCACCATTTGCTGCTCATTACCAGAAAATATAATATCATTAACGCCAACCTCAAGCTCATCAACGCAAAAATACATTCATTTTATTCAATCGACACTCATTGGCTTAGGTAGGCAACCATTTGCATCGAAGGGCATTCGATAGCGCCAACAGACGACCATTAATACCATTCTACTATACATCGGGGATAATAAAATGTCAATTACGCAAGAGAAAGATCTCTCCTAGAGAGTGGTCCGCTCTCAAAATAAATTGAAATCAACTTTGAAATAGGCTTTCGTGAAACTCGCAAAGCTGGTCAAGGTTGTCAGGCTATGATTTTTCGACGGACACATTTGGCTATGATATTGACAAAGAAGAGAAATTCACCCAGATACAAAGTTCCGTTGATTACGGGCCGCTCGTTTGGTTTGATTTCCCAACGAACACATTAGGCTTAATAACTAACGCTATTTATAAAGAAAAAATTCATACAGATAACAAGTTCCGTTTACACTAAAACGTTAGTAACTCGTTTGGTTTGATCTCACGATATATGATGTAACTCTGGGGGACTATACTTAATTACCCAAGTAGGTCATTCAAGTACAGTCCCCAGAAGAGGTGGTGGTGGTGGGGGAGTATACTTGAATTGATCCGAACCAACAAGACTATCTGAAAAAGACAGTGAGGAACTGATCGGAAAGGTTCTATTAAGCACACAAAATGAAGCAAAAATGAAGTTAATAAGAAAATCACAATCATAAAAACTGAGTGTTGCAAACTAAGTATAGAACAATATAAATAAAATCGATTTGAAAGATATGAGGAGAAACATTAATCAAGTCATATGTGGTAACAGTTGATGTTGAAATTATTAAAATGTGGAATATTAAAAAAGAAAAGTGTACATAAATGGCTAAAAAATGGATGAACATCTTATAAATCATGATTTAAAAATAGAATACTTTGTAGTCAGTGTTAAATAAGATAAAAAGTTCCAAGGTTGGTAACTGCCATGACTAATTGCAAAGAATTCCGACATTTCGAGCAAAGGCTCTTCAATAAGAAATTTAAAGCTTGGCATGACGATAAATTCTTTAATTTGACAAAAGAGTTTGCGGTTACGTCACGTTTATTGTTAAGTTTTGCTGAGCTTTCGTTGCGACACGCAAAAAAGAACATTACACGTGTTGCGTTGAAGGTCAAAATGAGAAATCATCTATGGCAAAACACACCTGGGAGACGGGCCATAGAATAGAATGGGACAAAACCACTCTTCTGAGCAACCCTAAAGATTACTTTAGTAGAAGGATATGGGAATAAATAGAAATGTTCAAACATGCCACCATTCCGCAAGAAGGACAACCTTTAAATGATACTTCAACAGCACTTTTTTCCTAAATTTATTCTTTTAACAATTCTCTTGTACATATCCCTCTTTTAAAATATATATTAGTTTCCATATTAGTAGCTATTAGGAATATGATTGGATTTTCTTTCAGTTTAAATCGTGACGCCATTTAGCATGCGATCACCGTAAATCCGTATGCAAACACTAGGTTTATTTCAAAACTTCAATTTCTTGCTCTGATGAAGCCCTGAGTGTCCGGGACGAAAGCTCAGCAAAACTTAGCAATAAACAACGTGACGTTACTGCAAACTCTTGTGTCAAATCAAAGACTCTTCGTTAGAAACGCGTTCTGAAGGACACGTTTCTTTCTCTGATGGAGGGTCTTTGCTCAAAATTTTGGAATTCTTCACAATCAGGGACAGCAGTTGCCAACCTTTGAAATTTATAAATTATTTAGTTTTCCTAGATCTCAAAAGGGCTTTAGCACAGTTGATCACAATATACTGTTAAAGAATTTAAAATCCTACTGTATCAAAAACACTGCTCTTTGTTGGTCCACTTCATATTTGCATAACATAACTGAAGTATGTGAGAAGTAAGAAATTTTAATTAGGGGCCAAATCTTGATCCATTGTTGTTCCTCCTATATATAGAGTAAATGATATACCAAATTGTCTTGACACCTTGGTTAGTGGTGTCTGCCTTATTTGCAGATGATACATATTTAACACAGAGAACTGCTAAATCTCAGAATAGATGATGGATCAGTATGTATTGTATCAGTAATGTGTACCAATAGGTAATACAAGCATCTCTTCACATCATTTTTGTAAGTATAGATATTTTCATCCAGAAAATGGGGCATATTTGAACAACAATTTTTCATCTGGTCTAACAGTGAAATAAGTAAACTTGAAAGCAATTTGCTTCTGGATTGGTTGGTGTTGGCTGCATGTGGAAAGAGTGCATCAGGTCTCTGCTATAAGTCATGAGCTTTCTCTGAGTTCTCACATGTGCTCCCATAGGGGAAGTCAACAGGGTGGGTTGGGATTATAATGGTCAAGGAAATTAAAAATGAATGCTAAGAATATAAATAGTTAAGTTACTTAATAAATGCTTCATGAAATTTATATAGTTGGCTACTGAAAAAGCCATATGCAGAGCAATCAAAATGGCAGACATCATAGTGAGACACTTTCTAGACATTGCCAACCATTTAGAATGTTACCCTGGCTAACTCCATGTGATTTTCAGCATTAGTATGAAACCTACATTGTGGAAAGAGCCCAGTACAGGAAGGAGTTATGAAAATATTAAAGACAACCTGGGGTGCTAGCGCCAGAACTTAAAGTTGATAGATTTTTGTAGAGGTCATGGTTTTGTTTTCAATTTTCAATCTTCAAATTAAAACTTCATACAAATTGAATTTATGATAACTACACCTTTTGCCGTTCATTACAAGGAAATATACAAGGCTAGAATTAATAGGAAAATCTTACATGCACAGCATGCACCTAATATTTTTAACTACCTGCACCACCAAATATTTATGTGCACAGACACGTACTAAAAAATTCTCGAAACACAATTTCACTTCTTTTCAATAATGATTTGGTATACTTGAAGTTTTCGAGTTAGACTTCTCAGAACGCAGGCTCACTTGATGATTATGGCGAAAAGATGGGCGTAAGATTGGACAGTAGATTGGAATCGTTCATGATTGAATTATCAGCTAAATAATATTGATATGCTATTTGCTACAAACTAACAATACTTCCCATGTCCAATCGTTACTCTGAAGCTAAGGTAATGATACTGATTACGAAGTGCAGCCCATGCAGTCACTGTGTGAAAATTTCTACGTGCACGCAGTGCATGTAAGTGACAAAAGTTACGTGCATGACTTAAATTTTACGTGCATTTGTGCACTTGTGCATGTGGTATTTCGAGCCTTGATATACTATCATTAACACAAACTTCAAACTCATTAACATAAAAATACATTTTATGGATAGGCAACTGTTTGCATCAAAGTGCATTCCATAGCACCGACAGAAGACCATTAACACCATTCTACTATGGATTGACCAGGCGGGAAACATAATCTCAAAAGGAATATCAAAGCCCAGCAAAATATCTTTACGAAAGCCATCGAGTCGAACACAGAAGTAAAATCGTAATATTTAATAAAGTTCTAACGTTTCGTCGCATCATCACAACATCATCAGAGAATAATTTACATAACTGCCTAAAGCCTAAGTATATAGTTACAGGGTGTAATAATATTCATGCATTAACCAATCAGAGGACGTACTAAAAATAAAAGTTACAGGTATGAGTAACACAAACAACATGGAAGAGTAAAGATGAAATTATAAAAGGAAAAGTGGTGCTGAGCTAATATTGGCATTTAAAGAGGGTTTAAGATTGCGAATGAGTAAACTTTCTTGTAAGAGAAGTTCGAACTCAAAATGACAAGAAGAAAGGATTTTAAAATCATCAAAGGAGACTGGGTGACCTGTGTCATGGTGGTGTGAAAGAATACTGGTGAGGGGAGGGTTAGTGCGCTTTTTACCTGTGAGAGGTGAGATATCCCATATGGTCAGATACACATGTATGCGATCTTAATCTACGTTTAAGATCGCATGTAGTTTATCATTTTACGTGTTGAAGCTGTGGAGCTTTGTATGTTGGAGAAACCATCCGGCACCTCCATACACGCGTATCTGACCATATGGGAATCTCACCTCTCACAGGTAAAAAGCACACTAACCTTTCCCTCACCAGTATTCTTTCACAACACCGTGACACAGATCACCCAGTCTCCTTTGATGATTTCAAAATCCTTTCTTCTTGTCCTTTTGAGTTCAAACTTCTCTTACAAGAAAGTTTACTCATTCGCAATCTCAAACCCTCTTTCAATGCCAATATTGGCTCAGCACCACTTTTCCTTTTATAATTTCTTCTTTACTCTTATATGTTGTTTGTGTTACTCATACCTGTAACTTTTATTTTTAGTACATCCTCTGATTGGTTAATGCATGAATATTATTACACCCTGTTACTATATACTTAGGCTTTAGGCAGTTATGTAAATTATTCTCTGATGATGTTGTGATGATGCAACGAAATGTTAGAACTTTATTAAATATTACGATTTTACTTCTGTGTTCGACTTGATGGCTTTCGTAAAGATATTTTGCTGGGCTTTGATATTCCTTTTGAGATTACCATTCTACTACACATTAGGGATAATAAAATTTCAATTACTCAAGAGAAATATCTTGCCAAATTGAAATTTTATTATCTCTAATGTATAATAGAATGGTGTTAATAGTAATCTTTTGATGCTATAGAATGTCCTTAAATACAAATGGTTTCATACCTACTCTAGTGAATGTTGATCGAATAACATGAGTGTATTTCTGCATTAATAAATTTGAGACTGGCATTTAATGACGGTATATTTTCTTGTAATGAACAACAAAAGGTAGAGAATGGTGCTAATGGTCATCTCTTGGTGCTATTGAATTCGCATTGATGTAAATGGTTGCATATCTATGCTAGTGAATGTTGATTGAATAAAATATATGTATTTTTGTGTTAATCAGTTTAAGGTTGGCACTAATGATAGTATATTTTCTGATAATTGAACAGCCAAAGGTGTAAATGTAATAATATAGCATTCCATAAGATCGTAGAAGCACAAGTGCTAATAGAGACTTCAAGTAAACGACAAATTTCTTTATTGTATACATGTTTCGGCAAAACTCATGCCATCTTCAGTACAAATGATAATAGGATATTTACAAGTGATATTTATATGTGACCTGATAAATATTACAAGCATATGACTCATCTAATATGAATTCTCACACATGTGTGTCAGAAAGATTAATTACAAGGGTGCGACTGGTTAATGGAGGAAGTGGGCGTTGAAGGCGAGATGTAGAAAGTTGATGACGTGTGGTAGACAAAAACAGTTTGGAAGAAGAAAAAAGTAAATAAAATAAAATAAAAAAAATAAATAAAAATAAAAATAAAAAATTATATGTGTATATTGGAATTATAAGCTAAACATGGTGTTAAGATGATGGACTTGAACATTAAGTTCGGGTTTGAGTTTCTTAATATGTAGCGCTTCTTTGAGTTTAAGAGAAAGGACAGATTTATCGGAGTCTATGATTTTAAAGCATGAGGAGTTTCTGCTTGCAAACTTCAATATAACTCCTCATGCTTTAAAATCATAGACTCCGATAAATCTGTCCTTTCTCTTAAACTCAAAGAAGCGCTACATATTAAGAAACTCAAACCCGAACTTAATGTTCAAGTCCATCATCTTAACACCATGTTTAGCTTATAATTCCAATATACACATATAATTTTTTATTTTTATTTTTATTTATTTTTTATTTTATTTACTTTTTTCTTCTTCCAAACTGTTTTTGTCTACCACACGTCATCAACTTTCTACATCTCGCCTTCAACGCCCACTTCCTCCATTAACCAGTCGCACCCTTGTAATTAATCTTTCTGACACACATGTGTGAGAATTCATATTAGATGAGTCATACGCTTGTAATATTTATCAGGTCACATATAAATATCGCTTGTAAATATCCTATTATCATTTGTACTGAAGATGGCATGAGTTTTGCCGAAACATGTATGCAATAAAGAAATTTGTCGTTTACTTGAAGTCAATATAGCATTCCTCTATGATTTACAAGCCTTAGGGTTTAAATGAATGACTACCTTATTTAGGGCAGCAACCTGTCTAATAACTCTTAAGATTGAGCTCAATTAACTCATTGAAGGACAGGACTCATCCCCTTGATGATCAAAATCATCAGACACTAGCCAGAGTAAGATTATAAAGTGTGCCTTTGCCCTATAATGGGTTAATGTTTGAGCTGTTGGTTGATGTCAACATTACATTGAATTTCCAACAGTTTTGCTGTTTGCTGAAAGGTTTTTATGATACAGTACAGTGACATAAAATACGTATAACTTTCTTTGCCCCACTTTGAGAAAATGAACTAATTGTCAAGCAGTAACATTAAAACAATTACTTGACGTTAACTCACTGAAAATTTTTATTGACGTATGATGAGTTAGTAATTTTGTAACATGACAAAGATTTGTTTAATTTCAAGCTGTTGTCCAGCAAGATCATGACTTCAACAGTCCATATTGATGGTCACTCATACAGGTATTGACGTCTGTTTTCACTATTTCAATTCATCTCATTTTTCATAATAAATAGACAGATTTGAATGCCATACATCTTTCAACGACCTGAGCAAAGAATGTCAGGCCGATGTTTCCTGGTGATGTTCTCACTCAACAAAATAAATTAATATTGGCAACTATATAAATTAAAATATTATGACGTTCCATCTGCGTTGATAATATTTAAAACAATTATTGCATTTACCTTCTTTATCAAAAGCTTCCCTTATTCCTTTAGTCGTAGGTGTGATAAGGACGGATGTCACTGGCAGACCACCAATCTTTGCACCTCGAAAGAGCATTGCGAACTGGAAAGAGCAAAGATAGAAATAATCATAGTGGCCACACCGGAGGAGATTAAACAGAGAACGAAAACTTCCCAACCAAGCAGTTTTTAAGGCTTCCAAGACATCGTCATTTTTGATCACAGGTAGTGTCCTGCTTGTTGAATTGATTTCTGACGACAATCGCGGGAAAAGAGAGAGCCACGGTAGAACAGGATGAACCCAGTACATGATGTTTTGTTGAAAATGTGCCGAGTTAAGGGCGGCTTGATTTGTGTCTCCTCGACACTGGACAAAGTTGCAGATACCTTCAGCTTCCTGGCAACCCAAAAGCTTAGAACACCAGTTGAAAGGCTGGCGAGAGGTGAAGCGAACCCTAGTTTTTAAACTCCAATCCAGCGGCAATTTCTTGGTCGACGAACGTTCTCTTCTTTCCTCAATGGTTGGAGGTTGACATAGCTCTTCAACTTGCACGCTGTTGGGAAGAGGACCTTGAATAGTTTTTATCTGCTGGGTATGACTTGTAGATTTCACGTTATCCAAATCTTTAAATAATTTCACATTCTCGTGGTTTGTATGAGGACGTAAAATGTTTGCTTTTTTACGAGGTGAACAACTGAACGGATTACGCCGTTTCAACTGTGTCCCCATAGCTTCTGTTGAGGTCTGACGTTCGGTCTTCAGGACGTTGGAGAACGCATTCCTTTGCCGTCTTAAACGTTTATTTACTATTAATTTTACTCTTTTATTTGGTTTCTTCCAATTTTCTTCGTAAGAATGGCTGTGAGAGTCACACATTTTCAAGACCTTCCCTATGATTTGCTTTTTACAATAACACAGCACGTGAATGTCAAAACCCCGCCAGGTTTCAATTTAAGTCCTCCCGCGTCCTCCCACGGTTCTTCATTCTGGGCAATTTTTAGGGTTGGCATAGGGTCTCCATCTAGGCAAATTCCAAATGGTTAACACCCCCCTGAGTACTACATCATGTCAATAAACAATTTACCTTTCATAAGATAACAGAACAGGAGGTGTTGACTCTTTTACAAGCCATATCACCTTATTAGACAACTGGTCATAACAATCTACCTTTTAAACTTTAAAAACTAGCTATGCAATTAGATTGCATGCAAGAAAAAGGGAATCAAATGCTTGTTCAAAGTATTTAAAAGTCACATAATTATTTTGAAATGAAGATGGAGACTTGTTAAATAATGAAACAAAATCAAGTGCTACCCTGTAGCTCTGGCATAGCCAGCCCATTGGTTCAGGGGGAGCACAAGCACATAGTGATGAATTTAGTGAGGGAGGATGACAGCTAAGCACAAAGTGTGAGTCTTCTGGGAACTGAAGGGAAATGTCCCCTGAATTGCTGGTCCCTGAAATGGCATTACATGCATTTTAAGAGCAACTTTGCCCAGTTCTGACCTAGCTGTTCTTCAGGAATCTACACAAGACACTGTCTATGAAAATACAAATGTTGCACATCAAGTTTGTAAATTATTATCAGTAGTAATAGATTAGACAAGCAAAATATGTTCTCTGATTAGATATTTTATTATCAAGCTTTTGATTCTATTTTGCTGTACTTGTCTAATCATGTCTTTACCTGATTGGACTTCATATTTTTAAGTACTAATAGAGTGGGATATCCAATGATGTCATTCACCTGAGTGATTGGCTGGGCACTTGCCCACCCAGGCCTGGCCTTGGTTATGCCACTGCCCTGCAGTATAATACTATTCCCAACAGAATTCCTAGTCTAAAACCTAATCTATATTACACATTTCAAATAAATAAACTGTTTAGTTTGATACAAACCAAGAGATCATATTTAATTTTTTTCGTCCCTGGAATGTATTTCTTCCACGTGTGACATATTATGGTCAATACAAAACTTACTAATATTTTTTCCCATTCCATTCGGAAGGTAGCGGGGTACAAGTCGCCTGACGGGGGGTCCCCATCTCCCTTGCCCCCTCTGGTTACTTCTCTTGATTTAAGAACATAGAGTCGATACTGAAGTTTGCAGAAAAAGTCCCCTCATTGAAGGTAATCATGAAGTTATGATACCTTTTTAGAGATACTTATTAGAGATACTAGCTAGAGATACCTTTTTTAAATTATGGGAACATAAAAAAGCGTCCTGAAATGCAGGGGCGGATCTAGGATTTTTCGTACATTAGTCAAAATTCTATGACGTCATCGATGGCGTAAACGTGATGACGTCATTTGATGGTCCGATTGACTTGGGAGCATAGATATTTTACATTATCAAACTACAGATGTGTAAATGGCATACTTTTCACAATTGACAATGTTAAGCATATGATAGACTGTTTCGCCCTATGTCAGGGCTCATCAGCATGCCTAGGAAACACATTTACCAAAAAATAGTAAACTGTGATCCGACATGGACAGTCGTTTGAAAAGGCCAAACACAAGCAATCTGGTTTTCAGGCGCCAGAAACCCGCCTTCACACCTTTCGCAAGAACAAAAGGAGTTTGGTTAGAAATGGGTGACAATATGGGACATTTCTTGGATGTGAAATTGCTCAGTTTTTCACACCATCCCAAGTCAATTCTAACCCTTTACCCCCCACCAAAAATGAGCATTCTGGTTTTAAGGCGCCAGAAACCCGCCTTCGCACCTTTTGCCAAAGTAAAAGGAGTTTGGTTAGAAATGGGCGACAATATGGGTCATTTCTTGGATGTGAAATTGCTCGTTTTTCACCCCATCCCATGTCAGTTCTAACCCTTTACCCCCTTTTCCATATTAGTAACCCATGTCCTAGCCTAATTAAATTCATCTTCCTATGCTGTCCAATATGAAAATGTATATACGAAGTTACTATTGCAAGTGAAATTCTGCTTCACAGCCAAATCAAATCAAAATCAAATCAAATTTGAGAGAGTAATGCCTGGTGGGTAGGAAAGGTAGAAACCTGTAACCCCATTTCTGCCCCAGTCTCAAGGCCTGCATGTTTTTTGAATGTAAATAAAAAAAATTCATGTAAATTTTAATCTAGTATTTCCAACAGAAAATTTTTCAATTACGTCTTCAATACTTGGAATAATTTCCGGATGCATCTTCATCAAAGCAAGGCCATTTAGGCGGTCCTCGACCATGGTACTTCTTTTATAGTCTTTAAGAATCCTTAAACCTGAAATAGAACGCTC
This sequence comes from Heliopora coerulea, assembly GCA_030142905.1. Taxonomy (NCBI): domain Eukaryota; kingdom Metazoa; phylum Cnidaria; class Anthozoa; order Scleralcyonacea; family Helioporidae; genus Heliopora; species Heliopora coerulea. The sequence continues at coordinate 24,731 of JASJOG010000481.1, forward strand.
GCACTCACAAGAAGTAATTGGAAGGGTTCCTAAAATCCGAAGTATTACCTTTATATTTTCGAAGCCATCAAAATTTATAGCTTTTAAGGTTGTGGCTATATTACTGGGGTGAGGACCAACACGTTGTTCCCAGAAAGTTTGCCACAACAACAGCTCAGCATCTAAACTTAAGCGATTGGGCAAATCATCAGCATAAAAATCAGCAACAGTCTTAAACTTTGCTTTCCAGTCACCTCCTTCTTTGATGATGGAAAACATCTTAGTTGGCACAATGCTAAGCCCTAGATAAACATTCACACTATCAATGTCAAATCTTGCATCCAAAGAAGAAAAAAGATGGTCAATTAAAGGAATAGTGATTATTCTTTTGTAATACTCAGAAATTGTCTTATATGGATGATTTGCTCTGGTTGTTTGTCTTCCAACTGTTCTTAGTTTAGACTCTTCAAGACCAACCTTTTCAGCTAATGTCAAAGCAATTTCATACCATTGATCGTGGTAAGAATCAACAGCGTTCCTTACATTAACAACACTAGTTTTCAAAGAAGAAATCAATTCAATACCATCCATTACATCAATACTCTTGCCTTGCAAAAGCTGTGTTACAGGGAGAGTTAAGTCAAAAACATTTCTGGTAATTACCAAAATGGTAATAAACTCAAAATGAGAAACAAGTAAAAGTAAGTCGGATGCATCAGTACGAAGTGAAGGATTGTATTTTCCCTGTGCCATATCGTGAAGCAAGTTGAAAATGGGAACAAACAGTTCTTCAAAAGTGCTCAGACCCTTAATACGTTCAACCCATCTAGTTCGACAAACGTCAGGCAGTCTAGTTTTTTTTGAGTCAGTTTCAGAACTATTATGAATAGTCTCCTCAAAAGGCATTTTACGAGTTTGAGAAATATTGATAAAATTAGTCACTTCTTTCACATGCTTGAGCATTTTCTTGACCTCAATAATTGACAAACTATCACAAAGTGACAAATTTAGCCTATGACTATAACAGTGAGTATAAAGAGCTCTGGGATTAAGCCTTAAGATATGGGCAGCCAAACCTTTTACACTACCAGCAACAGCGCCAGCACCATCATACCCTTGCCCTCAACAATCCTCAATCGACAAGTCAAGGTCATTGAGAGCATTCAATAAAAGTTTGGCAAGATTCTCCCCACTTAATCCCCACCTACACTGAAGGAAAGCAATAAACTCCTCTCTAATATCCATGTTTTTGTCAACAAAATGCAAAACAAGGGCCATTTGCTCTTTGTGTGATGAATCTGCAGCCTCATCAGCAATAATAGTAAAGAACTTACTTTCCTTAATATCTTTAACAATCTTTTCTGATATTACCTGACCAAAGCACTTTATTATCTTATCTTGGCTGGTCTTAGAAATGTAGCTTGTATTTTTGCCACATGTCTTTAAGTGATTTTCCAAGACTTTATCCCCTGATCGCACTTTCAGGTTGAGAGTTTCAATAAAATTGCCAACACCTCCAGCAGAATACTGGCCGACCTCTGGATGATACTTAGAGTCATCACAATGGCCACGTAATGGCAAACCTAGACGACCACAATAAAGGACAGCATCAGCAATGGAAGCCAGTTTACTCCTGTTCTTCTCAATCTCTGTTTTAACATTCTTATCTAATATAACTTCTATAGGTTGAGCAGCCCCAGACATTTGAGCAAGTATAGAAGTAAACATTGGGAATGTTGAAGCATGCAATCTCATTTCTGAACCTGTACCTTGACCAGCATGTTTCTTAAAAGTAAATGCAGCATCATTCCAATGGCAAAGGGGTTCTGAAAACAATCTATTTATCTTTGAAGCTTTACCAGGAAAAATATCTCCAAACAGCACACAAGACAAACAAAATGCACCATCCATAGATGGAGAATAGCAAAGCCATGAATATGATTCTAACCAATTATATCTAAAGCATCTACCATTAGTTTTGGGAAAGGAAAAATTTTTGTCAGGCTTAAAAACATTTCTAACCAATTCACAAATTTCAGAAGAATCCATACCCTTAACTCTCTCCCTGTAAGATGCAACATCAAAGTTATGAACAAAATTAGTTGACTTTACATCACCTGCAGAAAGACTGCTGGAATATGGAGCTGAGTTTGATAAGGGTGTGCTTGGTTTGGAAGAAGTAACAGAACCTATTGAAATGGTGGATTTAACAGGCTGTTTCAGCATATGTGCCACAGTTAATGTGGCAGAAGAAAAAGCCTCATTGGGTTTTTTCTGAAATGATACATTTGATGAAGTGGTTGATTTAATAATCTGTTTCACCTTATGAGCAGCTAGTGATGCAGCAGAAGAAAAAGTCTCAATAGGTTTCTTCTGAGAAGTTGGGTTGGCAAAGGGTTTTTCTACTACATTAAAATAGTTGGATATGTTACCAGCAGGAGTTTTCATAGAAGAAAGAGAAGATACTTTATGTTTCTTGGCTGCTGCCGATGCTTGTGAACTAGCAACAAACTTTCTTTTTTCCAGCCATGCATGAAAAAGCAGAGGGACAAAGTGGTTGGGCTGAAATGTTACTCCAGGTGTAAGGTCACCATCATGGCAGAATAGAATATGGAGATCTTTTACACCCTTTTCAGCAAGCAAACGAGGCTGAACATTTCGATTGAATAAAAGTTTAAATCTATGTTCTCCACAATCAGGGTAATATGTAAAGATACGTCTACGTAAAACAGAAGAAAGACCCAAAATACAGAGAAATGATGACCATTTACCAGCATTACAATTCAAAATGGCCTCCTGCCTTACTAAATCATGCTTGATAGAGCCTGTATCTAAAGCCTCCATAGAGACAGACAAAGGCAACAGATTGTGAATACTTTTCCCAAAACATTCAGGGTGTTCATCAATGGCAGACAAAAAACAGGGATGATCGCAGTAAAACTGGGCATTCATGAATAGCTCAAGTGATGTCAAAATTCTTAAAGTGTGCAATAAAGTATTGTCACCAACCAATAGCAGAGAAACAGAGCTATAAAGGCAATTCCCAGAAGCTTCTGATCTAAGAAAAAGACAAAATTTAAATTAGTTAATTTGAATCGTTCACCACTTGACTAGTATTCACTCATCCAATGTGGTTCATCAACTGCTTAAAATGCACAGGAAAACTTTTCGACGTTTCGACACAAGGGCCTTCATATCACTCGAATAGACATAAAAACATTGTAAATCTATATCAATATTAAAAACTTAAAACCATTTATTGATTAAATCTGCCTTTTACTTCCTAAATAAACTGTATTTATATTCTTGATATTAATAGCCTTCTGACTTCTGAGTTCTGTTCTCAACCGGTCTTCAACCGCAAAAATATGCAAATTTGCTGTTCAAATGAATGTGCAATCGAGATATTTACATACGCACGCAGAGCATCTTCATGGTCGCTTATAAATATTGTTATATTGTTAAACTGCCTAAAGCGAAATAAAGTGGACATATCATACTAAATTTACCTTATCGCAGTACATGACTTGTCCTTTTGATCTTTCACACACTTCGGAATGAAGATCTCAGCACCAATACATCGACTCAAGCTGTAGTTCGTGCTACTGATGGCATCTAGCAACTGTTCATGCGACCTTTCCGATATACTGTCGATTTCCCTCAAAAGATCGACCCAATAGTGTTGTAAGACGGCTAAATCATTCACCGCGAATGCGGATTTAACCGTTTCGTAAATACTACAAGGAGTAGCACACATTCTCGTAGAAATATTTGAATCACAACTTTTCGATAAAGCTTCGACTTGTCTCTTCGAATGAGCGAGAGCTGAGAAAGACTTCAGCACGCGTCAAATATTAATTACATTCCGACGAATGGAGCGCCTCTGACTTTTGTATGTCAGTCAGAACTCCCCACAGATCAGTCAAAATCGCTGAAAATTGCTTGTTCCCATGGAAATAAGCAGTCAGACCAATCAGAACACTGGATTTTGACTTTTTGACTGACCGACTTTGCGTATGACAGCTGGTCGTTGACTTGACTAAGCTCGCCGGCTCAACCACTGTAGGAAATTTAATCACTGGATTACAATTCAATTGGAATATTAATTACGCTCTGCATTGTAGTAGACACTGGATTGTTATAAGGTGCAGCTGCATGATAAATGGTAACTGGACAATTTTTCAATTTTTCACTAACAGTTTGCAATTTTTACGTTAGTCGCGTGACTGATTTGACGACCCCTAGATCCGCCCCTGGTGTATGAAACTAATTTTGTTCATTGCGATAATGGGAAGGCTACGCCGTAACGCTACTGTGTCGCAATGCTGTCGTGTTTTATTTCAGCTCTGCTGTAATTCTATCGAGTTAGAGTAAATACTTTGAATGAATGAACATCTACATAAGATATTGTCTTCCGTAATAACGCCTGGGCAGTCGATGCCCAAATCGCTATCGCTTTCATTGTAGACAATTATACTGTATCTTCAAAATAAGAACGTTCTTTAAAAGCACAATTGGGAAACGATAACAGATATCCAGATGACAGCCGTTAACTGTTTTCTGATTTTTGCCTCTTGAAAGTAACGGTTATTTGAAAGTAGTGCTCCTATCGGGCAGTAAACCCGAAAGACATGGGGGTCGCTAATTCGGGAATTCTAGGGTATCCTTCGATTGGCTACGGTCGGACTAGGATATACTGTATTGAATTTTTACTTACATACACGATAATTACGATTCACTATTGTCTTTCATGGTCAGTAATCTTTAATTTATTCATAAAGGGCTGTTTACACGTGCGATTTTGTGCCTTCGATTGACATCTTGGAGTATGTGTTTGACTGAAGAGAGCGTCGAGGACAAACTGCGCGAATCATAAGTTGATATCTTGCTTCATAAAGTATCATGAGTCTATTACAGTGTAAACCAGGGTGGCAATTACAACATTCAAAATGGCACGTGTAAACAGCCCTTAAAGCAGTATAAAGTCTTTACCCTAGAGGCTCGAGAGTTCCAATTTTCACGTCATTGCACGCGATTCCCAAAAGGTGGTAGGACCTAAAAAATTAAGTGCAAAAATAATTCGATCAATACTTGATCACTTGTGCTTCGGGCTCGTGCCCCCACGGCCACTTCTCCTTCTCCCAGACTTCTATTCGTGTTTCGATAACTAGCTGGAAGTACGAAAGATGTTTTCAATTTCTGTAAAGAAAATCAGGGTTAACCTTTTCATGCATACCATTGTCATACAACGACAAATTACAAAAACAAATTGTAAACAAAAAACCAAAGAGTAAATGGGGAAAAAAAAAACATGCCCGAAAGGGTTAAGGCTCTGTAAACATTTAGATAGTAAAAATGTTAAAGATTTTAAAACTGATGATGATCTTGCGAACTGAAAACGTTCAGTTTTAATATCTTTAACATTTTTACTATCTGAACTTTTACATTTTATCCGCTTAAGGCTTTGTTCACGTATTTGAAGCGAGTGCAAGCACAAGAACGAAACAACAGATGAAAGAAGGTATCCTCGAGGGTCAACGCAAACACAAATACAAGAACACAAAATGAACGCCAACAGAAGCACAAGATAAAAAAGAGAGAAAAAAAAAAGATTCTTTTGCCTTTAGCTTGTGCATGATTGCATTTGAACCACTCGCGTAAACCAGACTTAAAAGAGTGTTGGCAGAAGATTTCCCTCAACACGACCATCATACAAACTAATGTTTTGAATGTGAGCGCTAGAAGAAATTCATGGATGATCGTTGGACGTTCGTCAAGCTCTAACCTCGGGAAAAAAAAAAACGATTTCTGAGCTCCAGGTGGGGATCGAACCCTCAACTTCCAGATAGCCGTCCGGGACTCAGAAATCGTCTTCTGACGTTTGGGCTTGCCGAACGTCCAACGACGGTCTTTGAATATCTCCAAGTTCCCACATTCAAAACATTATTAGCTTATCGTGGCAGCCGCGTAGGCCCCACATAAGTTGAATTTGTACGTTAGCTCGCCATCTGAATCTCGATATCTCAATGGTTAGAGCATCTTACCAGTGATCAGAAGGTTGCGGGTTTGAATCTCATCTGGGGCTCAGAAATCGTTTCCTAAGGTTTGATCTTGACAAATGTGCCACGATCATCCAAGAATTTTGATAGTTACGCCTACTCCTTCACAAAGTTATATGTCATTCGATGTTGCCTTTAGTCATATTGGTCATCAGCTAACTGTAAGTGCTTTCAAGGTAAATAATTGACGAGAATTTAAACCAAAGTTAAAGTTTTTTGATAACTGTCATTTTCTCAGTTGATGATAATACAACCGTCCCAGTAAATAAAAATTGCTCTGCCTTTTTCATCACATTCTAGAAGTGTTTTTCCACTGTTATACATGAATGTTTTCCCTAGGGTGGGTTAACTGAACAACTACAGATATCATTTTAAAAAATCGCTTCATAGAAAACCGAGAAGTGCGTTGAAAAAACCTTCGAGACAAAGCTGAGTCTGAATTGTAATCAATCTACGCACCAAGTACTAAATACGTCTCTTAAAAAAAATTCGTAAACAGTAGGCCCATAACAAACTAGTCTCTACGTTGATACATTTAACCTTTTCCGGTCCGTATCCGACTTTTTAATTTTACTCTGGCTAACGCCAGAATGTGGAGTAAACAGTTCCGCGCTGTTGGGGGACACATAATCGAAGATGTACCGACAAGCTATTTGACACATGCTCTTGTGGTCTGAGTTACTGTGGTGTCTATTAACTTAATGGACACAGTGGTGACGTGGACTAGTTGCACGGATTGCATTCGTGTACCATTTTCTTTTCTCTTCATTTTTTTCAAATTACTAAGTCTACATTTCATACAAAAACATTCCAACCACGGCGAGGTAATATTAAGATAAGTTCAAAATAACAACTTTAATAATTCTTGTTGTTGGAGAAAAGTAGGAAGTAACGAGAAAAAGTCAAGTAGGAATCATCAGAATCTTTTTAAGAAGTTAGAGGAAATTTCGTATAAAAATGTTTGTGACTGGACAATAAAAAAGGAAGAATATCCCTTTGCTATTTCGCAAATGATGTACCAACGGACTTGGAATGACCATAGCTAGGGGAGGCACGGCTTCCCCCCCGGCCCATCACTGGGCACGCTACTGACGCCAGACGACTTTACTCGTCCAGGGAAGACGTCTCGGACAGGAAAGGGTTAAACTTTGTTAAACATTTTTCGAGAACAGACCCTAAAATTTTATTTCATCAGTCAGATTTCGTCATTTAATATGGCCGGCAACATATTTAAGGTCATCTTCTATTTCACCCGTACTTGGTCGTTTGGAGTAAATGAAACCAACAAATTTTGTTATTTGACCTAGAGTGTTGATGACAGTTTTCCACCAATACAAAGTATACCATATATAAGTAATAGTATTCTCTTAACACACGGAAATATATATCATTAATTTTTTTTTTACCGTCCAAGATTTGGTGCAAATGCGACATCGTGTACGGACTCGGTGATAGCATTCAAAGTTTCAACTCTCTGCCATTTCCTGAGAAAGACGTAGAAACAAATTAGTCACCAGCACACGCAGCTATTCTCTAGAGTAGGGGTTCTCAACCCACTTGCATCAACTACCCACTTGAGGTGGCAATGTTCACCCCATTACCCACCACACACTACAGCTACGCCGTACAGTCTACTCTACACTACTCTACAGTCTACAATTCCTATATTCTACAATCTACACTCCACACATTCTAGTCCACAGTCCCCTACAGCACCATTTGTTTTCAGTTGTATGTTTATCATATTTTTCTATTGTTGTTGCTGGGCTACCGTTACCCCCCGAGATAGCCTGAATTACTCCTTTTTGGGTAATTACCCCCTTGATGAGAACTCTTGCTTTACAACGTCCGCAAAAATTTCCCATTGCAAAAAGTTTCCTGTTAAAAAATATTTTACAATTTCTCGCAGAAGACAAATGAATACTGTGGAATAATTCCCAAAACAAAACGAGGGGATTTATTTATTCCACAATATTTACCGACCAAGGGGTGATTGTTTTAGCAACAATTGTTTTTGGATTTTATTACCTTTATTTAATCCACAGTTTAACATTGCTGATCTTAGTTATCATCATTGTCATCGTAAACCTGGTTATTCTAGTTAATAAAGTAAAAAACAAATTCCGAAAAACAATGACACCTTGAAAACCTAAGATATGAGTTGAAAACAAGACGACGAATGATTGCGATGATATTTCGATTTTATTGCATCATCCTCAGGGTATCATGAAACGAAACTTCAAAATTAACCTACAATGCCGACGTCAACTGAAAAATGTTGACTCGAGCGGAATTTGAACTCGCACCTTCGGGATACCGGTCCGCCGCTATACCTGTTCAGCTATCGAGTCCACAGTTTGCAATAAAGTCGAAATATCATCGCAATCATTCGTCGCCTTGGTTTTGATTCATATCTTGGGTTTTCAAGATGTCATTGTTTTTTGGAATTTGGTATTTACTTTATTTTATAAAGTTGTCTGCTGGCACCGGACTTTATTCTACTTAACCTAGTAATAATTACTTATAGATCAAGCTTGAGGTCTGTACTAGTGAAACATCGGTCCAATGTCTCTAATATTTCACTATTACAGACGGAACAAGCGAGGTTAATAAGTAGTTCATTATATGGCTTTTGTGAAATATAATTCATAAGTGCAAAAGGACAGAACGTCAAAATGTAAACACTTGCAAATTCTGTCGTCATTTGATATGGAATTTATTCACCAACTTCACTCTGCACGGTTACTTTTCCTTTTCTGTTTATTCGTAATACACTTACACTTCACATTTTGTCAAGAATTTTAATTATTTTTTGACAAAAGCAAGGCTTTTCTAAATTTCCCTCGTGGACGGGCAATACGGGAAATATCGGACTGCTTATGTACCAATCAAATTGTAGGATTTTCTTATTCGGATTGCTCGCTACCACAGCCATGAAATAATCTTGATTAATCTAATTATCATGGTGCGAGCAGATGCAAGTCAGAGGTCGAAGCGACTTGGATATTCTTGTGTTCCAACCTTAAAACAGTCAAATAAGTACATCAACAAATTACGCACCCACGGTAAGCACACCGCAATACCACACTAATTTCACAAAGCGTTGCCCACCTAGCAGTTTCATTGAATTCGTGCATTTGTACTTTTCCTCCATTGGATAGATTGTCGTAATCAATGCCAACTGTAATCATTGGTGGATGATTTCTGATGAGCAAAATAGAAAAACATCGAATTACGAGTTTCACAGCTGGAAAAGAAACGGAGATGCACTTCTATGGATGACCAAAATGAATTTAAATCAACATATTGTTATGGTTGGAGAAACGAGTTACTGCAGGATTTTTTAAATAGGAGAAATAAGCCAGTAGGATTATTACAACATACTGTACTGTAAGAACGTCTATATCTTCGGAAGATGTTTCTTACCCCCCGGCAGGTTTCTTAAGAACAACCTTCTGACGGCTGGTGGGACGCTCCAGCCATTGAGACACCAAGACTCAAATTGAGAGCAAAGGTTACAAACGCTTGTTGGTTGAGTGCTGAAGCTGTGGCTCCGATGTACATATTCGTAACCTTAGTTCGCCATCTTAGCGTCGCTGTCACAGGAATGACTGACTCCCAGAATTGACTGACCCTAGATCATTTATCCGTAGTGACGAATGACCTGTTTAGGGATGAATGATCCCCTACGGAAACTGACATTTACCCTAACCCAAATCGAAATCCTAATCCTGACCCTAATCACATTTCTCCTGCTTTATTAATCCAAATCCTAATCCAAATCTTTACCCTTATCGAAAACCTAAATCTAACCCTAATCCTAATTCTAATCCTAATTCCAACATTGCTGCCACATGGTTCATTCAGCTACTGAGAGAGGTCACCTTAAAATAAAGGTAAAGGTAAAGTAAAGTGTCTCTATTTATACTAGATAACCATATCAACTACATACAGTAATGCTCAGAAATAACCTAACAGTGCGTCTGCGTCCGTCCTGCGGGCGGTTTGCGTCTCGGTTGCGTCCATTTCGCGTCCGTCCTGCGTGCGGTTTGCGTCCATACTGCGTCCAATTTGCGGTATCTCAAAATAGTTTTAAAGGCATTACTGACTCGTTTGCAGTACAGAAACATTCTATGTAACGTTTAAAGGAAAGAATTTTAGTTCAGATAACCGAACAGAAACACTTCCGATTACTTGAGAGAAATTTTAACCGGGCTTAAGCTGATACTGGTAGTGAACCTACACAGATATTTTATTTTGTGGTATCATTTAGCATTTTAATATTTCGGATACTCAAGTATATCAACTTTTCAGCCAGCTTTGAAATTCTTTTCACGTAATTCCATGGGGTTCCACGGAAAGAAGTAATTATTTGATGAAATTTTTGGGAGCCAGTTAACATTTTAACGACGTTAACCAGGCGTAAAATCTCAGTGTAGTCAGGTATTGACGGTGAAACTGAATTCGTCATACGTATTACCAAGACGAGATTCCAAACCATAGAATCAGCTATATCTTTCGACGTGTGAATAGGAAAAAGATTAAAAAATAACCAGAAGTGAGCTTTTGGACCGCAGTCGCTTCTCAGCGAGCAACATTTGCATGCATGTTAATTAACCCCAGTAGGATTTCAAAATAGTCGATTCGGACGATGTCAACTCGTCGTTATTTTTCATTTTATCATCGATAAAATCTCTTTCACAGCCACTTAAGATCGGCTTTCTTCCGCTACGTTTGGCATCAGCTAAACTGCCGCTTCGTTCATACCGTGAAAGGAACAGGCTAACAGCTGGTCGTGATGTTTTTATTCCTTCTTCTTTGAGAATATTCCTAATCTTAGTGATCGATGTACCAGAAGACTCCGGAGAAACAATTCGATTCCTAGCGAATTCTGAAAGTTTTCCCATTTGCAACACAGAACACAGTTACCGTAGTCACCACGTTTAAAGTTACCGTAGATGACTCATAACTTCGGAAAATAGCGTATGTCACCGATCGAGTCCCGACTTCTGCGTCTCGTGAGACGCAGTTTTGATTGACCGCAAAGGCAACCGCAGCCGAGCCGCAAAGTGATCGCAGGTGAACCGCAAGGTGACCGCAGCCGAGCCGCAAAATGACCGCGTCTTGCACGCGGGTTATTGTTAGGTTATTTCTGAGCAATACTGTAAGCTGTTCTCCCTAGAGGTCCAGTAAGGGCCACTCCTCAGGGGTCCAGTGTTACTACAGGAGGAAACCGGAATACCTGGAGAAAACGTTCCATGTTTGGTAGAGTCAAACTACACAACACTCTTCTCACATGTGACCAAGGTAATTTTAACCAGATAACTGCACGGAGCCGGAGTCGGACCCTTGTCACAGAGGTGAGAGACACATGCACTACTACTATGTTACCAGCTTTCCCCCCCAATTAAGTATTTATGCTCCGAAGTCGCTGTTAAATGAGTTTTGGGTAGTCGAAGGCACTCACTCTTGCCGTCTCTCGTACAATAACCATGGTGGCTCACTAATTACAGCATTCACTGAACATCGAAAAGTTACAAGCTCGATTCCTGTTTGGAGGTCAGAAACATTTTCAGTGGATTTGAGCTTGACGCATGTTTCGGCTGCCGTCTGTGATACTATTAAGCTGGCACGTACAAAGATGCAGATAGGCAGATTCGCGTCGCAAAATGCGAACCAAATTTTGTGTTTTATTAGTTTACGACACAACAAAAATATTCACGTGCAATATTTTGAGAATCAGTCTTTTTATTCTATTTCGGTTTTATTCTATTTTGACACGTATACATCGCCTTTCGTGTGGGATTTCTGCCATTTTATGAACGTCTAGAAACTATGGGAACAACTGAGCATTCTGATGAAATACAAAACTACGGTAACTCTGAATATTGTCAACATGTTTTTATTGAACATTATCTACGTAATACGCTACAAACCCAAATTCTGAAATTTACAAACATATTAAATACTGTGAACACTTTGAATACTTAAAAACTCCAACTAAGCTTTCTCCTGACATAAATACAAAGATAGAATGTAATCCAACTCAACTAATCCTAAATAAAAAGGCCCTCGTCATCCGCCGACAAAGCCCGTCGCTAAACCACGGAACAAAAGTGTCAAAAGATTTAGTAATTTTCTATTAATAGCACATTATTCACTACTATCGCCTACAAATATAGCTGTCACCGCGTTTTCCTGTAGCATTCCTGATGATGACTAAAACCTAGTCGAAACGTAAATTATTTTCAATAAAAAAATGTTGACAATATTCAGTTACCACTGTTTTGTATTTTATGAACGTCTATTTCCGAACTTCCTTTTCGGCTACATTAACGGTACGGGTTTCTTCGCGTGTCTCCAATGGCAACCAAACCTAAAATATCCATTCTGACTATGTGCATTACATAGAATTTATGGTCACCTTCAGATTAAGTAAAACCCAAGCTTGTTTCTTTATTTCTTGATGGGGAAATATACATCCCCGGATATGTCATAGTACGGAAAGATCGAAATAGATATGGTGGTGGGGTAGCTTTATATATTAAGGAAAGCCTGTCTCACTCAGTTAGAGCGGATCTTGTGCCTGAACGACTGGAAATGCTCTGTGTAGAAATTAATCTCCTTTATAGAAGTTCGTTTTTAGTCATTACGTGGTATCGACCGCCCATTGCAGGCATAGATTTATTTGATGACTATATTAGATTTGTTGAAAAATGCGACTATACTAATAAACAATTAATTGTTTTAGGGGATATGAATTGTGACTATTCCAAAAATCCATCTGAGCCCCAAACTCGAAAATGAAATTTTTATCGTCTACATACCAATTACAACAACTGATTTCGAAACTGACATGTGTGACAAACACGTCAGCTACTTTAATAGAGCTGATATTTACAAATGAGACAAAAAATATAGCAACATCAGGAGTGATTCATAATGGCATGTCAGACCATAGTTTAATTTATGTTGTTTGTAAGTGTATTCCACCTAAGCGTAGACCGATTACAAAAGAAGTACGAAACTTAAAACACTTTGTGAAGGAAAACTTCATTTATGACATACTTAATACGCCTTGGCATGAAATAGAATCTATCAATGATCCCAACTTAGCTTGGAAAGTCTGGGAATCCAATTTTAATGTTATACTAGATAAACACGCTCCTATAAGACATAAGCGTATAGGGCAATTTTCTATTCCATGGCTTACCCCGAACATTAAACAGAAAATGCGAAATCGTGATTATCATAAAAAACAGTTTGTTAGGCACGGCTCCAAACATCATTGGAGACTTTATCAAGCCGAAAGGAACAGAGTAAATATTGAAATGCGGAAAAGTAAGTTGCGCTATTATCGTCAAAAAATTGGAGAATGTAATAAAATCGATCCGAAAACTACTTGGAAATTGATTAATTCCCTTACTGGTCGGGCGAGTAAATCAAGCGGCCGTGTAAATGAAATCGAGATTGATGATAAAATTATTTCTGATGATGAAAATATTTCGGAATCTTTTAATGATTTCTTCATTAATATTGGACCCAAACTAGCTTCTGAATTAACAAAACAGTCAACTAATAAGGTTGACACCTATTTGAAAAGCCATGTTGATTCTAATATTCCATCATTCCGCTTTATGTATATTCCGGTTGAAAATGTTTTGAGAACCTTAAGACATTTGAAAATTTCCAAAAGCACGGGTCTTGATAAAATTCCAGCAAAGATGCTGCGAATCGCTTCAGATATTATCGCACCTTCCCTGACTTTCATATTTATCACTTTCAACTGGGGTGTTTGTGGATGACTGGAAAAATGCGAGCGTAACCCCGATATACAAGGAAGGCAACAGACGAATTATGCGTAACTACAGACCTATATCAATTTTACCAATTAAAAGTAAGGTATTCGAAAAAGAAATTTTCCAACAACTTTACAAACATTGGAATCTTATATCTAGATTCCAATCCGGTTTTCGGCCAGGACATTCCACACTTACCGCTTTAATTCAAATGTGCGATGCCTGGTTTGAAAATATGGACAATGGCAAACTAACAGGGGTTGTTTTCCTTGACATTCGTAAAGCGTTTCATTCCGTTGACCATGATATTCTACTTGAGAAATTGTCATTTTATGGAGTTTCTCACACGGAGAGTAAGTGGTTCCATTCATACTTAACAAATCGATATCAACAATGCCTCATTAATGGCTTTCTTTCTGGAAAAGGTAAAATAACATGTGGTATTCCGCAAGGGTCAATACTTGGTCCTTTGTTGTTTTTAATTTATATCAACGATTTACCCAATTGTCTTAATTTAACAACACTAGGGATATGCCAGATACCACTTTGCCGGATACCGGATGGTACCGGATAGCAGTCCACCGGATACCGGTCAGGAGAAAATGATAACCGGATACCAGATGTTAACCAGATACCGGATGTTATCGTAGTTTCCATAGAATGATTAATTTCCTTGTAAACAAAACAGTGAAAACACAACATTTTCATTCACCAATCAATAGCTTAAATTTAAAACTTTTGATCAGTTCAGTATAAAATATTAAATATATAAACTTAAGGTGTTTGTCTGGTGTCCACATGATCTACTGTATTTACTGTATCTTGACAAACTACCAAGGCCATATCTTATGGTTTACTTTGAGTTGTGTAAGTTGCTCCAAGTGTTCCCCAGTTAGTCTTGTTCTGTTTGGAGAATCAATTAGACCAGCATTTGAGAACAGCCTCTCAGAATAGACTGAACCTGGTTGAACACTCAGGTATTTGGTGGCTATTTGAGCCAGATTGGGCCATAGTGCTTTCTTGGTTTGCCAATATTGAAAAGGATCTGAGCCATTTCCTTATAATGGAATTACTTCTTCTGCACAATACATACTCAAATTCACCTCCATTGACCTGATGCTGTTACTTCTGCTACTGCCAGCTTCATCATCTCCATGACTCTCATCATAAGATTCTTAACTAATGCCAGGGTGTCCATGCTTCTTCATTCTTTCTGCCATTTTGTCCCAGATTGTGGGCTTCCTTTTTTCATGCTGAGCTTGAGCTGGCTTTGGCTCTTGACAATCTATTTCTGTATTTAATGAATGATTAGCACGACGGATTTTCAAAACTTCATCTTTTGCTTTCTGACATACTTCACTGGAGCTGAACATTTTATCTTTGTACCTGGGATCTAAAAGGGTGGATACTAGGAGGGGGCTGTCTTCTATATCCCCAAACCTCTCATCCAATGAATTTAGAATTTCTTGCTTCACAGTGCCAACACCATTATCCTCTAAATCTTCCAGTGTTGATCTTAGTACATCAATGATTGGAATAACAAGTGACACTGTGGCATGCTCCTCACTGACTGCTCGAGTGGCCTAGAAAACCATTCACAACAGACACTATTAAAACCAAAATTGTTCTCACGACTTACACTGATCTACAGCAATTATTCTGCATATAATGAAAGAGCCAACCAGTGACAAGCAGAGTACATTACCTCTTCAAAAGTGCTGAAAATTGTTGTCATTGCCAATGCCAACTTCCAGTCATTCCCACTAAGTGGACTGAACGAGGTATCATTATCTTCTAAGTACTGCGAGATGGCGGGACGTTGTTCAATAAAACGCTTGAGCATGTAATAGGTAGAATTCCATCGTGTCTCAACGTCTTGAATCAACTTGTGTTGGGGCAGATTTAATGAAGCTTGTATGCGATGGAGTTCTTCCGTTGCTTTTCCAGATCTGTGAAAGTAGGCAACAATCTTACGAATTCGACTAACTACATCTCTGGTTGCACGTTGATTTATATAAACTTTAACCAAACACAGCTGCTCGGTGTGAGAAAAGCAGCCATAGGTAGTGTATCCACTAATAAACATGGCTCGGGCCATGTTGGAAGCATTGTCTCGAAGGATGACTAACACTTTGGTTGATATGCCATACTCAGTGAATACTGTTTTCAGGTAAGTATCAATACTTTCACCTGTATGACTGCCAGTCATCGACCGAACTGCAAGACACCTAATCTTCAGCTCCCCATTTGCTTTACTAGCCCACTGTCCAATTACACCAAGGTAACTTCCCAAATTTCTGCTCGACCAGATATCTGTAGTCACATTAACAAAGTCAGCATCTTCATCCAACTCTTTCTTGATCTGCAGCACCTGAAGTTTATAATGCTTCAACAATAGTTTCAGTGATTTTGCGCCGAGTAGGCATTTAATACCTACAAAATACAATAAGTGTTTTGTTATGTTGTTGTTTTAGCAAAAGCCATCATGATTCATCAAATTTAAGGGGAATTTTTGACCGATCGTGTTTGAAACGTCAACTCATAAGTCATATCAACTAAATTATTTGCTACAGCTCTATTTTTATGTGTAAACCTTACCTGGGCTTTGCTACTTTCATGACAGTTATGAAACCTTCATCAGTCACAATAGAAAAAGGTTGGCAGTCCAGAGCAATCATCTTCGCCATTGAACGAGTTATGCCTACATATTGCAAACTATCTTCAGGATAGGATGAATTGTTTTGGCTCTCTTGGATACATTGCTGCTTCATAGGTGGCTGCTTCTTAGAACGTGCTTCATCGTTTGATTTCCGCTTTACTGCTTCGCTAAGCTCATCTGCATGTTTCCATTTTAAATGGTTGTGCAATGGTGTGGAAGAACATTTTTCAATAGATATTCCTCGTTTAATACGCTGGTTACATTTTGTACATATTGCATATGTCTTTTCCGTGGGATCTTCGTTAAAAAATTTCCATACAATTGACGATTTCTTCTTTGCTCGTGCAGACATCAAATTACGAATGGTCGCTACCGTCAGACAAGTCAGACAGAAACCTTGCGTAATTTAATAGCCAATCATGTTTAACTGGCGTATGCCGCTTTACGATGATTGGGTAAGCTATGTTTTGGGTGTCTCTCGTTTAAATCGTCCTAAATGAGCAAATATTCACAGCTTAAAGAGTTAAAGTGTGGATAGAAGTCAACGCTAGCGACATAGAAATGTTTGAATTTTTCACTTTGCTTGCGACCCCCTGCTGGGAATGAATTAAATAAAGTCTTCATTGCGGCCATTACACAAAATGCACAAATTTCTGTTGCACACGGCAAACATACTCTGCATTCTGTCTCGTAATTCGGTAATAAAATTTCCCCCACTATCCGGTAAATATCCGGCAAAATTTTACCGGATACCGGACAGTGCCGGATGCCCATATTTTACCGGATACCGGTATCCGGTATCCGGATCCGGCACATCCCTACTTTTCAGTACATTTATATATGGTTTCTTAATTTAAATTGGAACCTTTCAATTGCTTTAAAAAGTGGGGGCCCACACATACTCTGGGCACCTAACCAATAAATGTGAGGGCCAAGCCTCCCTGCCCCCTGCTTATGACACCCACAAATGTTACTGTTCTTAAAAAAGCTGATGAATTTGTTATAGGAATATGCATGAGAATTTGAGGCGTACCAGGTGTCACAGGGCCATGGTACTGATGGTGGAAGGACATATTTCCTTTGATTTGACAAGTTCATGTGATCTGAGGCACAACCTCACACTCACTTCTTACTGGATGAAATTGGAAGTAAACAAGATAAAATTTTACAAGATAAAATATCACAAGATAAAATTGCAAGGGTCAGCTATCCCTCTCTTTTGAATAAAACCATCTGGTGTAAGCTATAATAAGATTCTAAAAGGGATCCTTGCCCCTTCATGGATCAACAGAATATTCAGAGACTTTCTCATCCTAGATATCTCCTCTTAATGAGTAAAATGATCTAGCATTAGCCAGAGTACGATTAAAAAGTCAGGTATGGACCCAAAACAGTTAGAGAATGCAGGCCTCTCAATGGGACTATCAAAATATTCTTTTGTTGATAAATAATCATTAGGTTTCTTACTTTGTTCCTCCCATGTAGCTGCAGTGTTATGAAAGGAACAGGTAGCCAGGACTTGGCCAAACTCTGGGTGTGCCCATGTCACTAGCCACACAGATCCATAATGAGTCTGAAACAATAAAAATTACAGTAGGACACCAAAAACAATAAAATTAACGACTGCAATCCAGCTTAAATTTTAAGGGATGGCAATAAGTTAAACAATTTTGAGAATACAGAATTCATAATTATAATCACAGTTATATATGAAGAGCAGTGATTTCAATAAGGCAGGCATAGCCATGCTGGTGCTAGGCCAGATTTTCCCAACTTAGATCAGCCATGGCAATAGAAGCAGGCAAGTAAAATAACTTCTCTCAAACTTTCTTTGCCACATTAACCCATCGTGGTACACATACCCTAATGCTACACAGATTTGTCTGGCATATTAGCCAGAAAAAAAAAATTAAAGGTCCAACTTTGTCCCTTAGCAGGTAAATCCCCTTCAACTAGAAACAAAATGCATGTATAAGCATTTTGCCACTGACAAGAATTTTATGTTCCACCACTTGTAAAATTACCAGTGTTGTATGCCATTGTCCTTGCCCATTTTTTTTTCAGATACAGATTGAGAGTGAGGGTTTAGTAATGTACAAACAACATTTCTGATAGCCAAACCACTTTGTTTTAGGGCAACATTTGACATCTTTTTAGCTTTATGTGTGAAAATATTTACACTAAGGCAATATCAGGTTTAGATCCTACAGAAGCATGTTTGCATAAAAACCTCCCACAGATAACACCTGAAGTTTAACAGATGGCAAAAGATTGTTAGAATTTGCTTAGGAAAAAAAAAGCTACTTTCGCAAGCCTGATTAATAGTGTTTACCACCTGATTTTTATTTCTACTGACAGAAATATTGTAACAAAATACATAATATTTGTACATTCTAAACAGCTGCTGTTAAAATGGACAGCTATCTTCCAATTTGCAGTGCATTTCCATTCCCCATCTTCCCCTAAATCCCAGACCTATACAAATCCATGATATGAAAAAAAAATACAAAGCAAAAATCAAGAAAAAAGAAGAAATCATAATGACTTTAGAGGGGAAGTTCTTTAGATGCTGCATATAAGTGTTCATGTTTCACATCAGATGCCATTGCAAGAAGATACTGTGATAACAATATGTTAAAAAATTATGTAACCTGCTTGCTAACCTACTGGGGGAAACATTAGGATGAAGAGGAAGGAGATAATAAATGGGTAGGTATGAAGAAATGGTTTGAAAGATGGCAAAAGGAGCTTGCATGGAAACTAATGAAAGTAAATTACAGTATCTGTAATCTGAATCAGGATGTAAAGCTTCTATTAATTAGCATTAATAGGTTTATTATGAAAGGAAATTTAAGCTATTACTGGATTGTATGTATACTCCAATAATTTGTTACACATTGCCTTTTGTTATAGTCCTTTACAAGAAGAACCAAATCAGTTACTTCAGGGTGACAATTTTAAACAACATTAATTTTTTTTCCAGTTCCGTTTCATCAATATATAGGATAGACTTTCAAACACATTTTTCTCGACAATTCTGCCTTCAAGAATCTGAGATGCATTAAGTCAAATACCTGTGATATGGGTACTGAAACTGACTTACTTTTGATGATATCTATTATAGCCCATAAAACAATTTTGTTAATGACCATCATCAACACAGTTCAGATAAGACTCAGGTTAGAGACAAAGTGAAATTTCAATTGCTGACATATTTTTTCATTGATCATGTAAGACCTTCACAGTGATAAGAATTATTTACAACAGGTGAACTTAAATTATCCTACACAATCACAGAAATAGAAAACAGTTGGTTACTAAGGAAAAAGAATTACCAAAGTAAGACAGCAGAAAATACAGAGAGGTGTGAAGAAAATGTTTGATATCAGGGAGTGCCAGGTCTGCAGAGCATGTCAAGTGCACACCCATGACATTTTTATCAAATAACATTGCACACTTGGAACAGTTTTGAATTGGCACCCAATTTCAGTCAGTAATTTGAATTTTTGAAGTACATGTAACTTGAGGCTTTGAGATGGTACCAGTTGGTACAGAAGTTAGAAGAAAACTTTTGACTGTTCCAAACAATGGACAATTCTGCTTTGGATATTTGTGAGAAATGCATACGTCATTGACAGTCTAATACTGCACAGTTTGATTACTCGACAGAAGACTGTCACAGTGTACACTTGTCTTGAGTCTGACTTTATATTGCACGTTTGCACACCAGAATTTTAGACTTGGTCACCCAAGATCTCATTGAAAACTGCCATACTCTGCAGAACAGGGAGTGAAAATAGAGAAGTTGGGGAGTTGGGACCCCTGCCTTTTCTGAGGGAGGTCTCAGTTTTTGTCCTCACTTCTACATGCCATACGGACCTACTGAATTCCAAATTATCAAAACCGACCTGTCGGTGTGTTCGTACTACCTTCACACCTGTGCCCTTCAAAATTCCTGGTTGCGTCCCTGAATATGTTAAAACAAAGAGTGGAACGCTATTGTTATTTCTGAAGTCGGCGCATATATAGCGGATAATATCAAATTCAGAAAAGCTGGATGTTAAAAAACATACAGTAAAGGGCGTTTTGTACCAGAGGTAACTATCGGTACCTTTCCTGATCGCAGACACACTAAACTGACTTAAAATATGTTTGTAAAAGTTAAAATTCTAAAGCTGCTGGTCCTGTACAATCTCTTCTCATACCTTCACTGTCTGGTCGCTTGCGCATGTCGCCATTCTGCGCCCATGAAAATCAAAAGCAACATCATGGAATAAATCCTTGTGGTCGGATGCTATCTCCTTTGCAGCGTACATTGCATTTTTTATTATAAACAAGATGCAGTCTATAAATAATAATCTTAAAAAACTTAATTTCGGTCTACTGTCTAATGTAGAAAATCGAGATTGATCACATGGGTCAATAAACTTAAGCTCTAACCATGGAGTATCCTATCATGTCCCATCACATCCCATCGTATACATTAGATGTAACAACTTAATTTCCTGCGTCTGATAGTTTCTGAAACGAAATTTACGAATGGACTGACACTTGCGAAAAAGGAATTAAATATTAAAGCAGTTAAAGTCGATTGGTTGTCGTATTAAAGGGCAGGAACACAAGGCAATGATTATAACTGGATTTCATGAAGATATATTTATAAAACGCTTGTAGCAATAATTTCAGTAATTTAATTATATAGCATTGGTCGGGTAGCCAGGAATTTGAAAATGGGGGGCAGAGGAAATTTTTAGACCAATGTACTGACAAGATGTTAGCGATGTACCGACAAATGTAATTAATGAAAAATCAAAGTTAACCAAACCGACAGCAGAAAAAAAATTTGAATCGCACTTATGTATCAATTTAATAAACGCAAGCACAAAGTCTCTCTTAACTATTTCGTCAATAAAACACCAAAAGTAATTAACGACAGCAACAAGACATCAAGTATCAGGGGCGGATCCACGCTAAAATCTGACTGGGACACTGGAGTACTGAAGCTTTGGGGGGTCTGAGGGCATGCTTCCCCGGAAAATTTTGAGTTATTAGAACCTCTAAAACACCATTTCCTGCATTTTTGACAGTGATTTACTTGTGCATGAATGGATTAAAATCAGAATACTTTTAAATAGAAAACTAGTAATTTTCCAGAACACATACTTCCTAAAGTATGCATTTGGTGTATGTACAATTTAGGGTAAGCATAACTGTACAAACGAGTACAACCAACACCCAAATCTTGCGGGCATTTACTGTATAAAACACTTTACTGCACTTTATTACAAACTCTAGGCAACCAAATTCATACACTTTTTAGTTTTTTCAAGAAGAGTTGTAACCACAGTAACAACAGCAATTAATGCAACAAACAAAAAGCAAAGTAAAATCCCAAATTATTGGTTTTTATCATTCTCTAAATGAACACTAAATACAGTGTATTACAACTCTTAATCTGCCCATAACAATTTTATACATATATATATATATATATATATATCTCAAAAACTAGCTCCATGTTTAACAATCTATAATACATCACATAGAACTCTAAATTTTATGCAAACTAACATCACTATCTTGGACGAGCAGAGAACTTTTTGGTATACTAAATAAAATGGAAGGGCACAGGAAAGATTTAAAGTTTGCCTAGTTTTGCATAATCTCATTCTCAGTAAACTCTCTCAAAAACAACAATTTATTAGCGAACACCATGTTTACCCACCACATTCGATTGAGGTAAAATAATAGTAAATACTTCAGTTCAATTCATCAAACACATTCACAATTCTCCTTTCCCAAAGCAGTAAAATGCAGGTTATGGCCAAGTTTTACAAACAGTTAGGAAGCTCCTGCTTCACATGTTACTCCCTTGACCCAACAACTACCTTCTTCTTGATGGTTTTCTGAGTTCCCCTGCATTACGATGTCTTTTCTCATTCTGATAATTTGTCCTTAGGTAACATTTTTGAATCCTTTTGTTGTCTCAAAGAGCAAGGTTCTCCTCGTAAATTTACCAGCTGATATTGAAAGTTGTTCTATAACTTGCTTTGTTTGGAGCACCACAATAATTAGTGAAGGTGTACACTGTATTAGTATTTACATTATCCTCAAATTGGAGCATCCTCAAGGGTTACCGGTCGGTTACCAGCATTACGGAGAGCTCATGATTGAAATATTTTTTTTGATATATTTTGTCTTAAAAAACCGGTAAATTCTACATTATCTCAAAATTGGTTGTAAATGAGTGTTGGAAGTGCTATGATGAAGATTTATGCTAGGTATTCATCCGGAGGTACAAGACTTTGGTGACGAATGTGAAACGAATTGCGAAACCGACGAAATAAACAAAGAAAATATGAGTGAGTTTAGAATTTTTATTGCTGACCAAAAATCAGAAAAATACATAACATACAACAAAATTAATACGACAAGCAAACTTTCTGCAAGTTTTGGTCGAAAGAAGAACGAGTAGAGAAAAGTAAAATACGTACTTTTTTCCACTGCAAAACTTTCGTAAACTAGAAAAATGGCGTAGCGTACAAACCTGCGACTCTTACTCATTTTCAACTAAGCATTCAGCGGCATCTCAACCCAAAGGATTCGACGGTGAATTTGCAAAAAGACGACTGCTTTAAACTTTTAAACTTTCTTAAGAGGTTTTTTAAATGCCGATGAAAGCATATCTGGTCGAATACGGTAAAGTTCATTATCCACTAGCCACCCGAGAAGTGAGAAAGACTGAAGAGGACAACTGTTTCGCCAAAAGATAGTTTGGTGACCAAAAACAAGTAGCTTTGCAGCGTGTTACCTTGTGGCTGTTTACTTTGCATTATGTTTTTTTTTTGGTTTTTTTTTAGCCAGAAATACATCCCGACGTCTTCAGTGCGGCGACATTTCCTACGGAGAACAATCCTGAATGAGGCAATGAAATTCTTGCGTGGAAAGCGGAGAGAACACCCAAAGCCAGTCTGTTGCAGCCTGGACAAGTCTTCTGGACAATGAGTGTTTTATCCCATTTCTCAAACAATTTACCATGAACGCTGTACGGTTAAATACTACAAAATATTCAAAAGCCATTACCCTGCAGAAATGAATGAACCAGAATCAGCATTCCACTTTACCAATAAATATCAGTTAAATCCACGCGATAATATTTAGTACAAAAAGTCTTCCAGTTAAATTTCGAATTGAACTTAAAATACTACTAATTGTATTTAAGGCAAAGTCTATCTTAAAGAACTGCTTAAGATTAAGACAACAAGGTATAATTTAAGATCCCCTGATGGTATTTTATTAGTGATACCACCTATTAAATCCAAAGTTACTCTGGGTGATAGGGCTCTTGAAGTATTTGATCATTTTATGGAAATTCCGCACCATAAATGATTAAATTATGATTATTTTATTACGTACCGTAAGATATGAAAAACTTGCTCTTTTAGTGTACGTCACTATTGTGCCTATCGACTTCATGGACACAGTGGTGACGTAGACTTCTTACACGGATTACATATATGGACCGTTTTCTTTTCTCTTCTTTCTTTCGAAATTGCGAAGTCTACAGTTTGTAGAAAAACATTGCAACAAAAGCAAGAAAACATTAGGATACGTTCAAAATAGCAACCTTAATAACTCATGTTGTTGAAGTAAATCAGTAAGTAACTCGAAAAACTGAAGTAAAAATTTTCCGAATCTTTTTAAGTAGAGTTAGTGGGACTTTGTTGAACATGTTTGTTACTGGACAATAAAGAAGAAAGAATATGCCTTTGCTATTTCGCCAATGATATACCGACGGACTTAGAATGATCATAGCTAGACCAGCATGACCCCCTCCCCCCGTCTCCGCTTGCTACTCCATTGGGCTGGTGAGAGGAAGATTATTGTTATATTATGGCTGTTTAATGAATATTATGCAAGGCATTGACATTCCTTTTACTCTAAACTATAATCTAGTTAACGAACGCTTTATTACACGAACAAGCCTTTGAATTTGAAAAGAAAAAAGGGGGGGAGCTAATCATCCTTACTTGCAGCCACTGGGCTGAATTGCGAAGGACGCAGATCAACGTGGTCGAGTCGAAGGTATATTAGAGGCGCCACAGGCAGCCACCATTTGACCTATACTTGTCCACGGAGCACAGCTATGATGTAAGTGTTGATTTTACTGAGGGGGGAAAACCGGAGTACCCGGAGGAAAACCCTCGAAGCACAGCAGAGACCAACTACAACTCTACTCACATGAGACCCAAGCGAGTCAATACATGGTTACCATTAGAGGTGACCCATCCAACTTGTAACCACGGTCGATCGGGCTTAAGTTGGAGCCCCAGCGGTGAGAAGCAACGCGCTAACCGCATTCGCCATCACACTGAGTTTCCATGCGACAAATTTCCTGAACGGAGAACAATTGATTTAATAAAATACAAATATTCCTTTTCAAAATTGCGTGGTAAGAATTAGAAAAAAATCGTGGAAACTATAATTGAAAGAGGTGGAATTTGAAATGGTTGCATGAGTACGAACTCTATTCTGTGCAACTAGACTAGGGGTCGCGATCCCTGCCCTTTTTCTGGGAGATCTCATGGTTGCCCTACTACACCTTTTTTCAATTGAATTCAGAAATTTCCAAAATGATTTCAGATATTTCCAAATGATATTCAGATTTTCCATATGGATTTCAGATGTTTCCAAATGATATTCAGAAATGTCCAAAGGGATTTCAGACGTTTCCATATGATATTCAGATTGCCTTAGTGAATTTCAGACATTTCCAAATAATGATCAGAGGTGTCCATAGGGATTTCAGACATTTCCAAATGATATTCATAATTTCTAAATAAATGTCCTTATCACTATTGATAATTTGTTGATGTGCAGAGAAACATGCAACGTGGTCCTTACTCTCGAATATCTCTTGCTGACCGAGAAAGAATTGTCAGGTTAGCTAATAATGGCGGAAATTGGCTAGAGCTTGCCGAACAGTAAGGGGTGAAATACAAAACTGCGTATACCTGAATTCGCGCTGATGCCGAACATCCAAAACCCGAAAGGTGGACGTCAGAAGAAGCTAACGGATGGTCAAATAGATGATGTTGTGGCCATGATCGAAAGGGACCCTGGTTTAACTTTAAACCAGTTGTCAGAGAGAACACAACAAGCATTTGGAGTTCATCTTAGTACATCAACTATCCACAACTACTTGAATGGGAAACTCGTAACCCTGAAAAAGGCACATGCTATTCCTGTAACAATGAATAGTGACGCAAACAAGGAGCTTCGGCGCGAATATGTTGCAAGAATTAGTGAATACATGAGAGAAGGCAAGATGATTATTTGGATGGATGAAACCAATATTAACCTTTTCTGTAGAAGGTCTCATGGTCGAGCACGTGTTGGTGACAGAGCAGTTATGCCACTACCAACTTCTAAGGGACCAAAAGTTCGTGTTGTGTGTGCAATATCTGCATATCAGATGATTCACAGTACAAGACGTCGTGGAACTTTTAAATCTGATACAGCAAAGACTTGGGTTTTGGAGATGCTACAGAATCTTCCGGCTGGAGTAAGAATTGACTCCGTAGTTCTCGTCTGTGACAATGCACCTTGTCACTCCAATTTTGAAGAATGTGTAAATGACTACCCAGGGTTAATTATCTGTCGTTTGGGACCGTGCTCTCCAATGCTGAATCCCGTGGAGAAGTTTTGGAGCAAAATGAAAGCAGTTGTAAAACAGCAAATGCGAGTTCCGCAAGTTGAACCTCCTGCAGTGGGTGAACAACGTCTGGCTTACGTCGAAGGACTAATTGATAATGCTATAAGACAAATCGCTGCACGGGCTATTGTAAATGCATGTCAACATCCACAAGGCTTTTTCCAGCGTGCGCTTAATTTGGAAGACATGGACGTAGAAGCTTAATGCTTCTGTTGTTTTATTTTATTTACCTCTTTAATATTGATGGGCGATGTATTTTGTAAATTGATATGTATAATAAAACAAAAGTGTCTGAAATTTATTAGAATTCTGAAAATCATTTGGAACTATCTAAAATTGATTTGAATTATCGGAAATACATTTGGACACTTGTGAATTTGAAATGGGTTTATCTTAAATTCATTTGGAAAGTTCTGAATTTCACTTGAAATATCTGAAATTCAATTGGAAATTTCGGAATTTGATTTGAATTATCTGAAATTCGTTCGGAAATTTCTGAATTTCACTTGAATAATCTGAAATTCAATTGTAAATTTCTGAATTTGATCCGAAAAAGATGTAGAAAACTCATTACCATTGTGCCAGACTGCCGTTAGGGGCGGTAACTTAGTTGATCACCCCGAACAGGCCGAGGCCTAGAAAAGAGTTGGGGGCCTGATCACATCCCAGAATTAAGTTGTCCTGGAATTGCAAAATAGGAACATGTTTTCTCTAGTTCAGGATGGTAGACAATTGTGTACTTGGTACGTTTTGATTGCTCAACCATTGAGAAGTAAAAGCCCAAACGAATTTTAAAATTCATTGATTTCAGAAATAAATTTTTTTCATTTGAACATAAATTACTGTTGAAATAGACAAATCACGATTGAATGTATTTCTACTTTTTCAATGACATGCTTGAAGTTGAGACCGAAGTTCCCCGAATCCTCTGTTTGTAGCCTGGACTGTTTTATAAATTTTTTGGGCTTTTTGCCTTCTCGTGTCCCACAAGTGCCTTGCGGGGTATCGTACATCACGAAGATGGCGGTACAGCGAGGCCTACCAGATCTTATATGCACACTGATGACCACCAGAACGACGACGCAATTGAAGCAAGGTGTTTTTCCACTCATAATTAATATTAAAATTCTAGATTTTTTATAAAGGCTTGAGGTGTCAAGTGTTCAGAACAAATGTATGAGAATGAAGAAGTTATTTTTCGAATACTAGAGCAGATAAAGTAAAAGGCCATTACCATTTTCCAACATTGCAATATATATATATATATATATATGTGTGTAGGAAATGTAGGAGCTTGCAGATATCTCGGCTGATAGAAGGGCGTTCGTCAAGTTCTTACCTCAGAAAAACGATTTCTGATCCCCAGACGGGCATCCAACCGGCAACTTTCTGATGACCGATGAGACGCTCCAGCCAAAGATATCTCCAAGCTCCTACATCTCCATCATACATGGCATTAATATCATTATTAGCTCGTTCACAGATGGAGCTCTCCCTTTGACGAGTAAAAACTTATTAACAATCTTACTAACATTCTTTTAGACGAGACCATCGATATCATTGTTTCTAAGTTATTTAATAATTCCACTTATTTTCAGAACTTTACCCGCTCCGAATTCACCCAACTTCTAAGCTTTGCATTTAAGAATTGCCACTTTTTCTTTAATGGTGTTTTGTTTGAACAGACCGATGGCATTGCCATGGGTTCTCCCATGGGTCATATCTTTGCCGATATTTTTTTCCGTGCATGAACGCTCTTGGCTCTCTGTCCCACTCAATTTAAGCCGGTTTATTACCGTAGATATTTTTGCTTTTTGCTTCCTCCAATCATATTGCACCTTTTCTCAGTTATTTAAATAGTCAACATCCTAACATCAGTTTCACGCATGAAACTAAAGTCAACAACTGTTTACCCTTCCTTGATGTTCTTATAACACGATCCAATGGTTCATTCTCTACTTCTGTTTTTCATAAACCCACTTTTACTGGCTTATACACTAACTACAATAGTTTTATTCCTTCCGTTTACAAAACAGGATTAATTTCTTCCCGTCTTAATCGCTATTTTAGTATTTGCTCCTCCTATTTTATTTTTGACTCGCATCTTTTAAATCTTAAGAAAACGCTTCTACTTAATGGTTATCCTAGTTCTTTCATTGACACATGCATTCGCCGGTTTCTTGATAAGATTTTCTCACCCTCCCCAAAGTTTCCCTCGCCCCATGAAAATCGTTTACTTTTGTCTTCCCCACACTGGTCAACATAACCTCCAAATTCGCACTCATATTCGGACGTTATGTTCTAGTGCTTTCCCTCACATTAACCACCGCTTTGTTTTTCGTCCTTCTCTCCGATTGTCTCACTTTTTTGTCTTTAAGGACAAGATTCCCAGGGCCTTGAGATCTCGTGTCGTTTACTGTTTTAAGGGTCAACGTTGTAGTTCGTTGTATGTCGGCCAGACGAGTCGGCTTCTCCACACACGAATCTCAGAGCACTTGGGAATTTCTGCACTTACTGGCAAGAAACGAGTCAATCCTCCTCTGACTACCATCCTGTCACATCTTTGTGACACTGGACACCCTGTCTCGCCTGATGACTTCACCATCTTGTCTTCTTCTTCTTTCAACTCTGAACTTCTCGTCAGAGAAAGTCTTCTTATCCGCAAACTTAATCCATTGTTTAACGCCAACATGAGCTCTTTTCCACTTTCTTTATTTTAAGACTTTTCGTTTCTTGACTTTTCCACTACATCTCAGTCTGCTGTTTCCTTTTTTCCTTCCCACATCAGTTCTTACGCCAATATCTCGTTAATACATATCATGTAACATAGCATTTTAATATTTATCACCTTGTAATTTAAGTTATTCATTCTCTGAGGATGTTGTGTGCAGCAACGAAACGTTAGAATTACATTATAAACCTTTAAATATGCCTATTTTGCATGTGTTTTGCTGGGCTTTAATATTTCTTCTTCGTTTACGATTTCCGCCTGGTACCTCAGTCGCCCGCATTTTCAAAGTACATTTTCTGAAAAGAATTTAAGGATTGATTGAAGGATTAAAGGGATTTCTTTAGTTGACAACTAAAATTTCCAGATAGTATTTTTATTGCTATGGTAAATCAAAAAAGGAACAGAATAAGAATAATTAAAAAGAAAAGCGGTGCGAAACGGATCAAGAAAGGAGTGAAAGATATCCGAGAGTGAGAGAGTAAGGGTGAAAGAACGAAAGAGAAAGAGAGAGAAAGAGAGAGAAAGAGACAGACAGAGACAGAGAGAAAGAGACAGAGACAGAGAAAAGGACTGTAACTTAAAGGGCGAATTACAGGACGAGGCAATAGAAAAGTCATCGGCGGAGATGGCTTCTCATCACGCCATCTCCACCGATGACTTTTCTATTATCTCGTCCTGTAATTCGCCCTTTCAGTTACTCATTTGGGAGAGTTTACTCATCGGCAAATTTAAGCCTGTCCTTAATGAAAACATCAGGTCTTTTCGCTTACCTTATTTTAATTAGTCTTCTCTCCTTCCTTCTCTCCTTTCTTCTACTGTTCTCTCTCCTTTCCTCCTCTCTCATTAGCTAATTATTTTTCAACACCTTGTAAATATTATTTTAATATCCTTACGTATACATCATGTATTTCACTGTGAAAATGTTGCGCATCAGCAACGAAACGTCAGTAAAGCTTTTATAAACTAATTTGTTTTCTTATTTGTCTTGATTTATCCAGTCATGGCTATTCATTTTCGAATCTTAAGCTGGGTCTTAATACCTTTCATCTTCCTCTTTCGAGCATGAACTTTTACCGCAAGAAAGCCTACTCATTAATAAACTCAAACCTTCCCTTAGTGGAAGAATTCATTCCGCTTCTCTTTATTTCTTTTGATTCACTTCTTCGTTCTCTCACCGTCTCGATCGACTTTCTCTCCGCCTCTTCACTGCTTTTCTTTGAATGTAATCTTCTTTTTCAGTTCTTGATTTTGACTGGCTAAATTGACTTAATTAGATTCAAGCTTGTAATTATATATCAATGCCTGTGAATATATGTAAATTATCTCTGAAGATGTTGCATGTTTAGCCAGGAAACGTAAGATTACATTAAATATTCTATTCTCAATTGAGTGAATGCCCCCTCCACTCCTATTCTACTGGGCTTTGATATTCATTTTAAGATCGCGGTTTCCGTCTGGCGAATTAATAGCCGACGTTCTAACGGAAGGTTTGCTCTCGATATGTATAATTTTAATTACGAACATAGATATATTTGTATTAAAGATAACTACCGATGAAAGCTTTTGCTTAAAGCATGGACATTACGAAAGGCAAACTTATAACGAAAACATGGAGGTCAGCTGTTGAAATACAAAAAAGTTTACCACTGCTTGTGTCCTATGTCATTAGCCGACAGATCTGAGGTGCTATCTTTCCACCGTGAGGCCTGTCTATTTATACGACATAATTGTCGTATGCGATTGACCGTCCCAAGGGACGTAATGTTCTCTCAAAAGCACAATTTTTGTTTTTGATTCGCTTGCTAATGTAGCAGTATGTCCGGAATTCCCCAGTTTTTGGATCACAAACATCAGACGAACATTCGTATGCGACATTGGTATCTTGTTAATGGGTCCTTACATATTCTAATAGCGCGGCTTCAAGCATTTCGATGGTATTGCCCTTCATTTTCATAATTTTATTGTAATTGATTTTGTGATAAACTTGATCTTAATTTTTTTTTTTTTCATTTTGTTTCTCTTTACAATTGTCATCAAGCAAGGACTTAAAATTCACATCAGCAGTCTTTTTTCTTTGAAAATTATCCATCGCATGCTCTTTCTTTGCCCACTTAAGTAGACTATAGAGGTAATAAGTTCTGAATAGAGTTGGAGATTCAAAATTTTTTGCCATTTTACAGTTGTAATTGTCAATTTTCGCTGCTTTATATTAATTTCGCGACACCAACTCTTAACTTTTTTCAGCTTCTAGTTATAACAAGGGCTATCTGTCCATTAAATTTAAAATTTAGGTTTTCTGACAATCTTAACAACCAGTCCGCTTCCATGGATACAATGAAATGGTGGGCGAGAGTGGTTGCGTTTTCGTATTTCTAGTTAAATAGCTGCATTTTGTCTTCAGTCATCAATAATCAGTATATTAATTGTTTAGAGGTAGAAAATCTTCTCACGGACGAAGAATGGCAGCTGATTGTTAACTTAGCAAAAGCCAGCGGTCTTACACAAAGTACTACAGTCAGGACTAAAACAAGGGAAGTCACTTACCAAGACAAAAAGTACTGGAGCTGTTTTATCGAAAAGATGTCAATTCTGATGGATTGTTGGACCGATATGAGGTAAGAATAACTGTGGTGATTTTCAGACAATAGAGGCATGAAGTTCCAGAAGGAGAGTAAGAAGTCTTTAGCATATAATATAACGCATCAATACGAAACTAATAGTTTAATGGTAGCGTTCAGATACCATATTCATTGTAGCGAGTAGCACAAAACTAAAACCCTGGAGAAATCAATCGTAAACAACCTCGTTTTGAGTTTTCGAACATTCCATGCAATGACTTAATATTGATCAATATTTCGTAAAACAATCTGATGGATTAATTTCACTTCCGATAAAATGATAGATGGTTAGGACTCGCATGATATGCTATAGTCCTATTTATACTGTAAAAACTAACTCGAATTCACTCTAGATTAGCTCCAACCCGGATTATACATTACTTATTCATTAGCCTTCTCGAATGAATCAACTGTCTTCTAAGGGGCTGATTACATGAGAAAATTTCAGTCCGGCAGACCGGGTTGAAAAAAGTCCCGATTACATGGGAAAATTTCAGCCCGGGCTGAAACTGAAATCGGAAGTGAACCCAGGCAGTAAGTTGTCGATAGCCTTTGTTGTTTTGGGAATTTGCATCTTCCCACGTCTGTCAATCATCTTTTCAGCCCGAGCTGAAATTTTTTCGTGCGATTACATGGGATTTTTCAGCCAGGTCTGAAACTTTCTTCATGTAATCGCGAGCTCCATTTTTAAAGTATTTTATCAAAAGGCCGGGCTGAAATCTTAGACCGGCTAACCGGACTGGAATTTCAGCTCAGGCTGAAAATCTCCATGTAATCAGCCTCTAA
Organism: Heliopora coerulea; assembly: GCA_030142905.1. Taxonomy (NCBI): domain Eukaryota; kingdom Metazoa; phylum Cnidaria; class Anthozoa; order Scleralcyonacea; family Helioporidae; genus Heliopora; species Heliopora coerulea. The sequence continues at coordinate 57,077 of JASJOG010000481.1, forward strand.
GCCTGTATCACAGATTCATTCAAATTCGAAACAGCCTGTCTAGTCAACCATGGTCTTTTCTTCCCTTGTTACTGAAGGCTTCTCCATTTCACGATTATCCTGAATAGCAACAAATCATGCGGCACAAATTTAAAATGCTCTACGATGTTTGGTATCATCCCATATACATCCATCAATGCAATGCTTACTGTATAAAAATACAAGACCTAGTGGTCAAAGTGGTAGTTATGCTAAGCATTACTGGAATTTGCACCAAAACAATGTTATGGATATGTTTTTATAAACATCTAAATAGTGTATAGTTTCATATTAGCACAGCATGACCTGTTGCTATCCGTATAATTTCAATGGATAATATACCCTTTTTGACTAAACCTTGAATTCTTCGTTACTGTAGCGGTTGTACGCGATCTGGTCAAGAGTAGGCAACCAGCGGTCGTGTCGCAACGCGTGAGAGGGATTGCTAAACTTTTCGTGATTGGTTGAGGAGGATCGCAAAAACAAAAAGCTTGAGAAACACTTCACACAAAGATTTTGCTTCAAACGATAATAGCAACGTTGTAAATTACTAAAATTTAAAAGCTACCATTCGCCTTGCCTTTTTCCTCGTGTATGTTAAGCTTAGAAAGGCGCATCTCATTGCAAAAGTCAATCAACTTCTTTATGCGATTTTGTCATATCTGAGGTTGCACGCTTTCACAGGAAAAAAAGGGGACGTACTAATGATCAGCGATCATCTTTAGACAAATTTAGCCTAAAATGTAACTAAAAGTGGAACTATGAAAGCACAGATTTCAATTTTTTTATAGGGTCTGATCATACCATTTACAACTCTACAACAATTCCTAGCCTCCTGTCGAAACCGACGGCCACCACGCCACTAACAGCCAACTTCCCTAGTTACGTCCGACGAATGTAACCACCACAACACTGCGCTGCTACTCCCCAAGAGAATGTTCGACACTCGCTTGCATCAACATCACAAATGTCACTTCAAAATCGATTCGGTAATAGGCGAATCGGCTATGGCACTTACCACTGATGTAACATTCAGTATTGCATATCCTCCTTAAATAGTCTAAATTGACTAACAATTACACGATGGTACACAAATTCATTTTCATGAGACTGCGCGCAACCCAGAAGTTCAACTACAGAACTAACACAAATCGCCATGATGCAGGCTTAACAGGAGAATTGGTATTATAAAGTTTCTAAACACCCGTGAAGTGCGTTGAAAAAGAAAAAAATAAGCCAAATTCTTTAAATCATATTCTTTAAATCTCCATGCATCTTCATGAATGGTTCTATATATTGGACAAAAGAAAAAAGTAATGTTCACATAAATCTTCCAGACTAAAACTAAGGTTGCTGTCCATCAAAAACCATGACCACCATTTTATAACTACAATGCAATTGATGACAAAAGATAGTGGCGAAGCGAAGGAGAGTCTAAAGTCAAAATCTAACAAGCCCTGTAAAAACTTTTATGATATAGATCATGTTCGATGTTAACCCACTCATAAATTTCTAACAACGTGCCAAACAAAAGATAAACACAAATAGTTCTATGTAGATTTAAACTTGCGTTGATCATCCAAAATACGAGTTTCTTTTAGCTGACTTTATCTTCATTTTTATCGCCGATTCGTCGGGATTTTCTATCCTTGAAGATTGACCGCGAGGACTGACAGAATGATTTACGACTTGGTCATCTTCTCTACAGGATTATAAACAATGAGACGTTAGAACTTGTGACGCAGAGAATACCAAAGCTATCATAAATAAACTGGACGGGGCATTGTCCCTTAATTTCACTTAAAAGTTAGAAATCAACTGGGCACAGCCACGTTGAGCTAGTTGAAGGACGAACATTTGGCGCGTTTTCAGCTAAAAGGTTGGCACTTGTACATTTGTACACAAACCGACCGTGATGGCGTAAATATTTGGCTGCGATCTTGCTGACTCCGCAATTTTGAAATCAATGCTTTCCTTTTATTTATTATTCGTATGTAAAATACAGCAATTCATTTTCAAACTCGGTCGTCGAAATCGTTTTTCACAACAGCCCTGAACTGAAGTAAACAACACTTTACCTAATAATCCCAGAAAATTTCTTATCGACGCATTTTACATGAAAGGGACTCATTTCTTTTAATCAATGTCTGTCATTTCCTAGTGAGCACATGAGGTGAATTACGCAATATGACAATAAGACGTTGCAGAATATGCGCACATAAATGCACAGTGAATAAGCCATCTGTAATAACCTCAAATGTTCGTTTAATCCTTTGAGTTTGTAAATTGAAGTCATTGATCGAAATTTCTCCATCGATCTGGTATCATCATAAACTTTACAGCAGTTCCAATAAAATATATAAAAATCGATGGTTATGGAAAATTAGGAAATGAAATTGATGTAACTTAGAACGTCATCAAATTAAGCCTGATCAGACTAACAGGTAAGCCACTAGTTCTGACACAATAAATTACTGCGTTATATGGGCTTTAAACTGGGTACTTTTCTATAATATGGTTGTGCACGAAGGGTTCCTTATTACTTTAACTTGGTCGTGTAAGGATTAGCCATTTAGTCTCAGCAATTCTTTCAGTTACATCTTTACTTATTCAACCGTATCGGCAAAGTTGAACCACAAATAAGTTCAGTCATTTTATCAAAACTTTCAAAATAGTAATTAATAGATTGCACTTTTTATGTTAAACAGATAGGCCAGAAAATTAAGTAACGCAGGACACGATTCTCTGAAAAACTGGAGGTTGCTAAGGAATAAAAACCTGGGGAATTTTCAATGAAGAAATACAGCATGAATTAAAGTGAAAAACTTACCCAGTATCTTCTTTTTCTAAAACAAAACAAAACAAACAAAAAAAAGAATACCTCAGAGGATTGCATGCTATCGGAGGAAAGGCAAAAGAAAGTGCGGACGATATTCTATTTAAATTCACAACATTGAAGGTAGCAAACAATCCTAAAGACTGATGTTAAAATTTGGTATACCAAACCGACGACGGAACGCAAAAATAGGATCTTTTATTCCAGAAAATAGCCCGCGGTTAATACATGCTGCGGGCTAAAATAAGCAGTTAATAGATTAGGTGGACGTACATATTGCGCCTCAGACTACAATCATTAACCAGTTTAGTTGAAACAGTTCAAAAAATTTCCATACAATTGCGTGAAAAATTACTTCCCCCCCTCTTCATGTTGTTTCCATATGGGCAAACATAGTAATAGATTCGCAAGAGAGGCTGCAGATTGAAAAGATTGAACAGAGGGATGCGGAGATATAGATAGTGATATATACCCATCTGTTTTGTTCCAACAAATTTGTCAGTGATTGTAGCTGCGACTTCTTTTGGTCGTCAAAAATTTTAGACCACTTATTCGAGTGTCCGCGGCTTATTTTTTCCTTTGTACAAAAGGCCATCTTAATGACTTTTTACACCGCGCTACTGACAAATATGGCATGGATGCTACTTTCATAAGTTCAGGTAAGCGAATATGGACGTTGTAGTATAGTTATAGGCTTTCGTTTAGTTAATGTTAAGTGGTTTTACTTACTGGTGCTGCCGCAGATCCCATGAGCGTCGCGCTTTTTAAAGTAATACCAATAGACTAGGGCAATTGTGATGATAGCAAATAAATCTCCAATTACGATTCCAGCAATTGCGGCCACTGGAAAATCACACGTTTCCTCAGGAGCAGGCTGTTTTGTAACTTAACGAACATACAAAAAAACAATAAATGCAACTCATGTAAATACCTGTTAATTATCTAGACTACTCAAATTCATACAATGTATATTGGAAAAAGTAGGGAAATGTATGTTTTCGACTGTTTTGTGTACTGACCGACAGCAGGTAAATGACGCATTAGAACATTCTCTAGGGTATAACAACAGCTGCAGTCGAGGTTATATTGTCTGAAATGTTAACGAACTTTAGACAGCGAAAAAGACGTCCGTGACACTTCTACTGTCCGATCTATCTCTGCATCTGGGGTGCAGTTGCAACAAGTTTTGCATTCCTATGGAATTCATCCGTAGAGTTCTACGTCAAATCATTAGCTTACAACCAGTAATCAGGTGACGAAAGACGGGGGTACACGTAAACATTTATATTTGGGGGCATTTTAAAGATTCTTATATTCCTTGTAAGTATCTTAACAAGCGTTACCGTCCTCGGTCTGGGGTTTGTACTTCAAAACAGTGTTTGAAACTACATGAAAAGAGAGAGGACTAGGAGGCACATAAAATATTTAAATTTTCCACTGTTATGAACAAAGTCGTTGTATTGCTAACTTGCAATCCACGCAGGTTTTTCTTCCAAAACTCATCTATGGTGTATGATCAAAAACAATTACTAGGAAATAAAAAGTCCGAGTGGTGTAAGTTACGCAGAAGGGCTGTTAAAATGTTGTTAAATTGAGGATTTCTCAACACTTGCTTCTTAGAAACGTCTCTCTTTAACGAGTATGAGAAAAATAATCTAGAGTTAGCTACAGTGAAGTAATAAACTCCGACGGGATCGGCGAAGATTTAAAAAGAGCCACATAGATGAAGAATCGTCCATCTAATTTCGATCTTAGTTGAAGATATATTTCAAGCGAGGAAGAATGGCATTCTTCGCTTCATAATCTCATTTCAATTCTGAAAAAATCTGTTTCTTTCTGTCACGCAAATTAAATGCTGTGCAATGTCATATTCGTAACACAAACAGGTAAAATTCACAAATGAGAAGTACATCTAGAGATAACAGTTATTTAGCATTTAAACTATGCACGTATATTCTAACACAGAAAATACACTCCTCAGTCTGTTTTAGTTGTCATGGAAATCACTAAATCTCGGTCTTCGTCCGATTATAAATTTAATTTTTTCCCCATTTTTCCTTCATCAAAAAGGCTTTGTTTCAGCGGATATCTACCAGTCGTACATACTAAAATCTCAAAAATTTAAATCGTCTTATTTTAAAACAGAAGCAAAAATTAGAATTTTTAAATTAAAAAAGGGATCTGTTTCCAGTTCGTTTCTATGGCAACAGTGTAATGTGAACATAGAATGCTCCTTATTTATCATCGTATGCATAGAAAGTTTCAGAACTTTGACGGGTTATTTCCAGGAGATATTCCCCAATAGACCTGTGAGAAGAATATAACGTCAAAACACATGTTTGAAAAACCTGTGAATACCTCGTGAACGAAGACAGACATAATGATGAACAAATAATATCGTTCGGCTTCAATTTAAAAGCAATTCTAAATGACATTGAATTTGAATGGTCAACATTTCTCGGCAGATCGCATTATTGCGTTGTTTGTTATACTTTTTAGTTTGCATGATGGCAGTTTGTCTACGCAGTTGATAAACCACAATCGTGGAAGCTAAAGTTGCAAGTAACAATGGAATAGTCGGAACCGAACAAATCGAAAATTACGAAGAGACGGACAGGGTACAATAAATTTTGGTCGTTCTCTATTTCTAATCACGTCTTGACACTTCTACTGACCATTAATTAATTCCATTCATTAATTACAAAAAGCAGTTCGTTGGCGGAAAATCTAGCCATACTGCGATAAATTGAAAAGCGTCATTCCCCAACGTATAGCAGAATAGTGATAGTGGTCGTCTGTAGGCACTATAGAATGTCCTTCGATGCAAATGTTTGCTTATCTACACTAGTGAATGTCGATTGAATAAAATGAATGTACTTTTACGTTAATGAGTTTGAGGTTGGCGTTAATGATACTATATTTTCTGGTAGTGAACAGCAAAAGGTGTAAGTTCAAGGTTAGCGTTAATGATAGTATATTTTCTGGCAATGAACAGAAAAAGGCTTAGCAGATGAAATACATAAACTTCAATACAAAACTAGTTTATAAGTACATACCTGGAACTGTCGAATTTGCGTTACTTTCATTCTTCAGGGTAGAGGTCCTCGTAGGCGCGTTCGTCACCACTGCACCTGTGATATCCAGAATTAAGTTAGTAATGATATAGTTCGTATCAGTTGGCCGAGTGGTTGAAGGCGCCAGACTTATTGCAACGTGAAGACGAAGTGAACTGTTTAAGTAAGAAAATTAAAGCTGACCTTGGTTATAAGTGCTATAGGGTAACTTTATGGCTCTACCGAAATTATTCGAGCACGTAAGCCTTGCTTGGACGGCTGACTTTGACTTGTTGAAGCAGTTCGTAAACGACATTTTAAAGCTGGATGGAGTATGGTCGCAGCCTGGAGGTGATAAGAAGGTATTTACTTTTGGTGATTCGACTATAGTATGGCGGAAGAACAGAAATTTGTTATCCTTCACTGGAGGAAAATCGAATGATATAAAAAAAGAGATATGTCAACAGATGTATGCAAACGACTTGACAAGGCCTGTTTCGCCAACACAACAGCAATCGGGTACACCGCTGAATTTTTATGCAGAGACGATTGAAAACCTTAGGGACGACCAGTTGGTAAACAGCGAAGCAATTAAATCACTGGCAGAATCTGTTGGTCGTATCTCGACAGTAATTTTTCAACTACAAGGACGTTTAGAAAATAACACTGAGTTGAATAGAGTAAGTTTGGAGACGCAGCCGGCTGAAATCGAAAATGCAAATCAACTAGGCAATGTTGAAAGAGGCATTGTAATAGAAGAATTGCCCAAATCCTACGAGGACAGTAATTTAAATCAGAATAAATTAAGGATGGAAGAAAAGATATTGGGTGATATAAATCAAATTAAGGCACCTGACCCTAGTCTTAGTATTAATTATCAGTCAACTGGAAATAACAATAAAGCAACATATGCAGAAGTTGCTAGTTTAAGACCTAATTCTCCTTCAAGATCTAAAGCCTCAGACAATACCATAACGGTCTCAGACAATAACCACGAAAAGAGAGACAGTCTGATCGGTGATGGGTTTATTGGGGTAGAACGGAAAAGGAAAAGAAGCAAAAGATTCTTCCTTTCTGGAATCGACGAAAATGTCAAAGAAAGCCAGATTTGTTCGTATCTTGCGGAAAGGAATATTGTCTTGTCTAAGATTTCCATGTTTCAAAGTAAGCGAAGAGGAACAGTTTCAGCCAAAATACATATTCCTTCAGCTTTCAGTTCGTTGGTTTTAAGTGAAAACTTTTGGCCGAAATTTATCTGCTGCAAACCTGGGCAACAAAAAGGAAAAAAGCGCAAGACCTTCTTGCAAGAAGGAAATGTAACCTTAGACGGAGCTTTTTCAACTTACGTATAATGGCGTACAGCGGAAATTTAATATTACCCGTGATGGGAACTACACCAACTACTAAAATGACTCACAAAATATCAGCGCGAATCACTTACCGTAATTGCAAATACAGATGGAAGCAAAACGGCCCGAATAGGAACAATTTAATACCAGTTAGACAGAGAAATCCTGCTGATGGTATTACCCAAGAGCGAGATATTCATAGTGGCATCTTAACAAATGGTCGATCGTCAAAGTCCTTCCAGAAATCAAAGGTTAAAATTGCCCACTTAAATATCCGTTCGTTAAGGAAAAGAGATCATCTATTACAGTTGCGTTGCTTAGTTAGGGAAAATAATTATGATGTCTTTGCAGTGTCGGAAACTTGGCTAAATTCCTCCGTTTCAAATGCAGAGGTAGAAATTGAAGGCTACAAATTATCAAGGTTGGACAGAGTAAGTAAAACAGGAGGGGGTGTGTGTATATATACTCGCACCTCCTTAAAAATCAAAGTCCTAGATGAACTTACTGAAATAACATCGTCCGGCTTTCATCAGCTATGGGTACAAATACAATACAGGAAGTTAAAATCTATTCTAGTGTGTGCAATTTATCGACCTCCGAATTGCCCCATAAACTGCCTTGTACAGAAGTTCCTTAATAAGTACACCCTTGCCCGTACGTATGGAAAAGAGCAGTTCATTATTGGGGACTTCAATTGTGATGTGTTAAAACACAATCAAGAGTCAAAAGAGCTCAAGGATTTGTGTACGTGTTTAAACTTAACACAGTTAGTATCCAGTCCAACTAGAGTGACATCACATTCATCAACCTTGATAGACCTCATTATCACATCCAACACTGCCTTAGCTGCTGAAAGTGGAGTTGTGGAAAATGGCATAAGTGATCATTTTCTGATTTATACTGTGCTGAGATTAAAATCACCAAAACCTCAGCCTAAGGTTATTAATGTCAGGAGTTATAGACATTATGAACGGGATAAATTTTTAGAAGATTTGGCACAAGTACAATGGGAGAATGTGTCATTGATGGACGATGTAAATGGAATATTAGATTATTTTAATTGTAATTTTTTTCGGATTTTAGACAGACATGCGCCCGTCAAAACTATAAAAGTTAGATACCGTAAACCTCCGTTTGTAGGCGGTGAAATTAAGGATCTGATGAAGAAAAGGGACAAGTTGCACAAAATAGCACGTCAGACTAAGAATGCCTGTGACTGGGACAGCTTTCGTCGGGCTCGTGATGTGGTAAAAGAGCAGCTGAGGGAAGCAGAAAGGAGGTATGTTCATGATGCAATTTATAGGAATAAAGAACCAAATGCAATGTGGAAGGTTATCTGAAGCTGCGTGCCGCGTAAAGAGATGTCACAGCCTGTGTATACCAAGGATATGAAGGAATTGGCTGATGAATTTAACAAATTTTATACTTCAGTTGGGGCCAGAGTTGCTGATGAGGCTAAAGTGTTAAGTGCTAAGAGTAATCTCGCCTTTTTACGACAAAATAATCCTGTATTAAGAGACGAAGCGGATGAATTTCAATTCTGTCGTGTAACATCGTATGAAATACGTAAAATTGTAAACTCTCTTCCAACAAATAAGGCCCCTGGAATAGATGTTGTAAACACTCGCTGCTGTAAAAGACGCCCTACCTATTATCCTTCCCGCGCTGACTGAGATTGTGAACTGCTCCTTATTAACTTCAGTATTTCCAGCAGCTTGGAAACATTCAGAAGTAATTCCAATTCTCAAAGAAGGGGATCATGAAACGCCGAATGACAATCGCCCTGTATCCTTACTGCCTGTGGCCTCGAAGGTATGTGAACGTGTTGCACTGAACCAATTAATGGAATACATGTCTCAGGAAAAGAGTCTCACGGACCATCAAAGCGGAAACAAGAAGTTACATTCAACTGAAACGCTTAATATATTTGTATCAGATATGATTCTCGAGGCTATAGATAGGAAAGAGTTAACGGCGGTGGTGTTGCTGGACCTATCAAAGGCGTTTGACAGTATTGAACATTCACTGCTGTTTGAGAAACTGCGTTCCTTGGGTGTATCCAGGAAGGCCGTTGCTTGGTTTAAGAGTTATCTTTCAGAAAGAAGGCAGTCAGTGCGACTTGGTCATATACTTTCAGAAGCTCGCATGATCACACATGGAGTGCCTCAGGGCTCCATACTTGGCCCGGCATTATTTAACATCTATATTAACGACCTTCCTAATGTTCCTACAGTTTGTCCTTTGGAATCGTACGTCAATGATTCAAAAATGTATTTGTCATTTTCATTGAAAAACATCAGTGCTGGGGGAACCCAATTTGAGGACGATTTAAAAAGAGTTGCTGCATGGTGTTGCTCTAGTAGCCTACTCATCAACCCTGGAAAAACTAAACTCGTTCTATTTGGTACCCCACAAATGTTAAGTCAAGTTCAGGACTTTCGAGTACCCTTCCTTGGAAAGATACTACGACCCGTTTCTTCAGCGAAAGATTTAGGGATGGAGTTTGACAAAAGCCTGAGTTATGATGAACATATTGTCCAAGTAGTCTCCAAATGCACAAAGTCCCTTTGTCAAATTAATCGAGTCAAACACATTTTGGACAATCGGACCTTAAAAATGATTATAAATGCCTTAGTTTTTAGTAAACTATATTATTGTTCCTCAGTGTGGGCAAATACTTCTACGAAGAACATAGCTAAACTACAAAGCGTACAAAATTTTGCTGCTAGAATCGTCACAGGTATAAGGAAGTATGATCATATCACGCCTGCACTGAAACAATTAGATTGGTTGCCTGTTGATTATATGTTGAAATACAAAGATGCTGTAATGACATTTAAGTGTTTGAATGACTTAGCTCCATTATATCTTACCAGAAGATTTGTATCTAGGTCGCAAACACATGGCCGAGACACAAGATGTAAAAACAAGTTGCAGATTCCCCTCTATCGAACTGCATCGGGGCAGCGTTCTTTTTTATATAGGGCGACTGAATTATGGAACGAACTTGAGGATGATATTAAGAATATTTCTAACATCGAAACTTTTAAGATTTTAATAAGGAACAGATTATATAACGAGTTTTGGAATAGTTGCATGAATAGTTAACTTTTTAACTTTTTAACTTTTTATCTTGTTATTAATTGTAATGTATAGTTTAAATTCACATAGGTTGAGTAATTAATGATGTTAATGTAAATATAGATTTGTAATGCACATAATTATTAATTGTAATTATTTCTGAAAAGCCATAGTGGAGAAATAAATTACTTTATGAATTATGAATTATGAATTATAATTAAACATTTAGCCAAACTTTTCTGTACTATGCATGGTTTGCGTTCGTCTGTGGCGTAATGTACATGACGTTCACTGGCGTACTACACCTTTTGCCGGTCATTAGCAAAAAATATACCACCATGAACGCCAACCTCAAACTCATTAACGCAAAAATACATTTATTTTATTCAGTCGATGCTCACTAGCGTAGATACGCTACCATTTGTTTGGAAGGGCATTTTATAGCACCAACAGACGACCATTAATACCATTCTACTATACATAAGGGATAATAAAACTTCCATTAGGCAAGATATTTCTCTTCCATAATTGAAATTTTATCATCTCTAATGTATAGTAGAATGGTGTTAGTGGTCGTCTGTTGGTGCGATAGAATGTCCTTCCATGCAAATGGTGGCGTATGTACGCTGGTGAATGTCGATTGAATAAAATGAATGTACTTTTACGTTAATGAGTTTGAGGTTGGCGTTAATGATACTATATTTTCTGGTAGTGAACAGCAAAAGGTGTAAGTTCAAGGTTAGCGTTAATGATAGTATATTTTCTGGCAATGAACAGAAAAAGGCTTAGCAGATGAAATACATAAACTTCAATACAAAACTAGTCTATAAGTACATACCTGGAACTGTCGAATTTGCGTTACTTTCATTCTTCAGGGTAGAGGTCCTCGTAGGCGCGTTCGTCACCACTGCACCTGTGATATCCAGAATTAAACATTTAGCCAAAATTTTCTGTACTATGCATGGTTTGCGTTCGTCTGTGGCGTAATGTACATGACGTTCACTGGCGTACTACACCTTTTGCCGGTCATTAGCAAAAAATATACTGCCATGAAAGCCAACCTTAAACTCATTAACGCAAAAATATATCTATTTTATTCAGTCGATGCTCACTAGCGTAGATACGCTACCATTTGTTTGGAAGGGCATTTTATAGCACTAACAGACCACCATTAACATCATTCTACTATACATTAGGGATAATAAAACTTCCATTAGGCAAGATATTTCTCTTCCATAATTGAAATTTTATCATCTCTAATGTATAGTAGAATGGTGTTAGTGGTCGTCTGTTGGTACGATAGAATGTCCTTCGATGCAAATGGTGGCGTATGTACGCTGGTGAATGTCGATTGAATAAAATGAATGTATTTTTCCGTTAATTAGTTCGAGGTTGGCGTTAATGATCGTATATTTTCTGGTAATGAACAGTAAAAGGTGCATTTAAGTTTTAGAAGCAAGGCAAAATATCAAAGATTTCTAAAATCTAAAAATTTTCCTAGGAATGCATGTCTCTGGCTTTCATTCCACGTATATAATACTTGCGGATATTTACACTATTCACCAAAATTGTATTAGCAAATACCTCACGAAATTGCTTTCACATATATAAATTTCTTTTAAAATTTTGAACATTAGCTATTCGCCCACTCATCATTTGTAAACAAACCATTTTGAATATATCCTGAGCGCATTTGTCACTAAAAAGTAAAAGAAATAGATATCTTTGAATACTTAATTGCCAAATTTCGTTGCTGTTTTTCAATTGTTTTACACAGCGGCTTCTTTTATCAAAAAAAGTCAGCGTAAAACTCGCAGGGAATAGTGTTTTTTGCACAATCTCATTGAACTGGTTCCTCTGTCTCGGAATATTCTGCACTATTCACCTCCGAGCGAAACAATATGGCGTCCAGTTTTGTTTATGTTACGGAACAACTTTTTTTTAATAAACAAAGTCGCCGTGCAAGACAACACCATTTGGCGCTAATGTATTCAAAGATATGTATTTCTTTTAATTTTTAGCGATAAATGCACTCAAGATGTGTTTCGAAGTGTTTTGTTTACAAATAATGAGTGGACGACAAGCCGACGTTCCGTAAAACTGTTTTAAAAATTAAAAAAAAGATATATGTGACAACAACTATGCGAGGTATATGCTAAAACTGTATTCACTATTCACCTCCACTTAGGTGAACAACTGTTCTTTATTTCACTACATATTTCGAAATGGAAATTAGTGTATTATTTATTTTATTCATTTAGTTTTATCAATTTTATGTGACTATTGCAGTTTAGCGGACCCACCTTGTCGCTGGTTCTTTGCCGTAGGCACCGTAAAGGAAACGAACTTTTGGTGACAAATTTAAACACCAAAACTCAGTGTTTTCGCCACGCAACCTAAAATGGGGCTAATTAATGGAAATATCTGCAAATTGAAAAAATAGACGCGAATATTTTGTGAGGATGTTACTAATCGAAAATGGCTTATTGTTTGACCTGCTGGTTAAAATCCCGCTAATATCACTGCTTCTTCTTCAAGATCTATCATTCTTACCAGAACAAACTTAAACTTTAACCCTAACCATAATTATGTAGTTAATAAGAAAGTCAATAGCTTTCGTCTCTTCACGATACTCTTTGTCTCCTTCATTCCAGATTATCGAATGTATAATTACACCTTTTGCTGTTCATTACCAGAAAATATCCTACCATTAACGCCAACCTCAAACTCATTAACGCAAAAATATATTCATTTCATTCAATCGACATTCATTAGCGTAGATACGCAACCATTTAAATCAAAGGGCATTCCATAGCACCAACAGACGACTATTAACACCATTCTGCTGTCCATTAGGAATAATAGAATATCAATTAGGTGAGATATTTCTCTTGCGTAATTGAAATTTTATTATCCCGAATGTATTGTAGAATGGTGTTAATGGTCATCTGTTGGCGCTATAGAATGAACTTCCAAACAAATGGCAGCGTATCTACGCTAGTGAACATCGACTGAATGAAATGAATGTATTTTTGCGTTAATGAATTTGAGGTTGGCGTTGATGATAGTATATTTTTTGGCAGTGACCAGCAAAAGGTGTAGTACGCCAGTCAACTTCATGTACATTAAGCCACCGTCGTCTGTTGGCGCTATAGAACACTCTTTGATGCAAATGGTTGCGTATGTACGCTAATGAATGTCGATTGCATAAAATGAATGCATTTTTGCGTTAATGAATTTGAGGTTGGCGTTAATGATAGTGTATATTCTAGTAATAAACAGCAAAAGGTATATACTTTCTGGTAATGAACAGCAAAAGGTGTATATATTTTCACATGCGTCGACATGCATATTTTTTACGCCAAACGATACCTTGCTTGCCCACTGAGCACGCAACCACCACCAGCGGCAAAGCGGGTCCGTTCATTGAACTCTAAAAAGACTCGAACGATACCTCGTTATACCAGGTCTCACGATTGAATGAAACCGACATTGGGGCAGCCATGTAGGTCAAAACATGCGTGGGGAAAAGTTGTATTGAACCCTTACTTTTCATTTATAGTTAATTCTGACAAATATGCATTCCTACTGACAATGTCCTTTGTTTACTAAGGATAAAAAACCCCCAAACAATCAACAAATGAGAAATTTAGGCTAAGTTTTCGCAAGAATAGGGGACTGGGATGACCTCCAAATTGACCTACACGTCAGCCTTCATGAAGGCGTCAAAATACAGTTTGCAGGCATCGTTCCAGTCTTTTCAGAGTTCAATGGGTCCGCTAAACTGCAGTCCAGCCAATTTTATTCACGAAATTCAATTAATTTAGCATTTTTCTTACTGGTAGAACTGGACTTATTGGGAGGCGGTAGGGTCGTTATTTCCAACTCTTTGAATGTAATGTTTAATTCCTTGGAAGAATACCCAATAACATTTACAGCGATACATTTGTAGACTCCAGGGGTGTTACTGGATACTTTTGTAATGATTTTGATTCCATTTTTGACGTCACTAAGATAACGCCTCCTAAATATCATGTAGTAAATTGTGGGAATTCGTTGACTAGCTTCGCACGTGTGGATTATTCTACCATTACCAAGTTCAGCACTTGTAAGGGACGTAATTTCCGGTTTTGCTGTTGGTAAATTAAAAAAGAGCAGTGAAAAATGACAAAGAAATTCACAATTAATTGACATCTTCAAGCTCCGGATGGATGGAGGAGTGGATGGGACAGGACAGGACAGGATGGAATGGGATAAGAATAGATGGGAATTGGATGGGTTGGTTGGCCGGGACGGGGTAGGATCAGATTGACAGAATGAGATGGGATGGATGGTATAGAATGGGATTATTGAAAGGACGGATAGATGGATGGGATTAGACGGATTGGTTGGATGGAACGATGGATGCATGAGTGGAATGGGAAGGGATGGGATAGGACGGGATGGGAGAATAGGACGGAATGGCAAGGGATGAATGGGATTAGATAGATTGGTTTGATGGTATGGCATGGATGAGTTGGACAGAATGTGATGGGTCCGGATAATGAGATGGATGGATGGATGGATGGATGGATGGATGGATGGATGGATGGATGGATGGATGGATGGATCGAGTGATGGGTGGGAGAAGAAGGGTCACGACGGTGCAGATGCACGCACAGATGTGTAGATGCAAGGATACAAGGATGGACGGACAGCTATAAAGAAGTATGGATGGAGAGACGTAAAGAGGGACAGATGGACGGCAAAAGAAGGTGGATAGAGAATAAAAGAGAAAAGGAGCAGGAAGAGAAATAGAATAGGAATACAGATAACTCTTAGAATACAGACAACGAGGAAGGTAGAAAGGTTATAAGAAAGCGAATAAAACAATGTAAAGGGAGAATGTGGAAGATGGGGAAGGAAGAAAAATGTACTGTGTCAGGGAAGCGGGCGAAGAAGGTCCGTGGTTGAAAAATAAGCAGGGATAAAGTCAATGAGTTTATAAGTTAAAATTAAAAAAGATATAGCAGGTTACGTGAATGTGTGATTCCACTACTCCATTCTCGTAGCATGATATATGGTATCATAAAACGTTTTATGAAATGAAACCTTAGACCACGTTTACATTAGACCGGCACGAACTAAGACCGCTACCAAACTGAAAATTTTCTGAAGTGTTTACATGAGACCGGTTTGAAACTAAAATCTTCGTTCTTGCAAATATTTCTGACTGAATTCCCAGTTTTCATTAGTTTCCTGCAACAATGCTTATCTTGTTCGTCGCATGAATTGTTGGTCTGGAAAGATTTCGTGTTTCCACGAAGAAAATTTCGCACCGGTCCGAACGGAAGGTACCACCCTACTGGGTGCTCCGGTTTCTTTCTGTTCTAACACTGGACCCGTGAGGGGTGGCCTTTACCGGACCTCTAGGGAGAACAGCTTAGGTAGCTGATAGGGTTATCCAGTATAAATAAAGACACTTTACTAACGTCCACAAGAATATCGTCTTGCTTTCTGTAATAGTGGAATGCGCTACAAGCTCCCACCAAGAATATCCAACCACAGTCAACTCGCGCCCTGCGGACACCATGTTATCATGAGGCCCTAGCTATTACAGACAGAAGCCAGCCCCTCGGCAAAAACTATAAAGGTTCAACTGAAACAGTACTCACTATTGCGCATTGCTGTTACGGCATTGCAGAAACATCCTCAGTCACAGAGAACAGTTTTACTATATTTGTGTATTATCATCTCAAGTTGAGCACCGTCAGAAACATATCAGCCGACGACAGTTCTTCCGTTGACTCGCAACACCAGGAGCGACAATTTCAAAGTGGGACACCCCCTTATAACAACTGAAAAGTTAACTAGAAATCAAACTATTTTTTTGGAATATTTTTTGCTCAAAAGAGGATTTGCAACCGTGGTTATCTCCTATTGATCGCGTCACTACTTTTCCACCGCTATCTGAATCTTCGCGAAATCAGGGATCAGGCGCGTGGCTAGCGTTTGAATTAACCAACAATGTAGAACATCATCCTCTCTCGTTGATTAGCTCGAGTGCGAATGAAACATTTTCTGGTAATCAGGGCTTAAAATCTCCATTGAAAGCTGATTACTCAAAAAACTCTTTCAGGTCCATGAATCAGATTTTTTCACCTGCTACGAAATACATGCACGTAAGCAGTTATAACGGAAATGCACACCAGTAATAAACATTTGACTCTTCCTGTGCTACTTACAAGAAGCAGTACACTAACTCTTTAACCCTATCTGGGCTATACAGGAGATTAATCACTCCCTCAGTGAGAGGTAAATCGGCATGTCAGAATAAGTTTTGTGAAAAATAACTGACTAACGAAGAAATTAAAAATGAAAAGACCTTCCATCTGTTATTCTCAAAACCAGAAATAGTCCGCTTCAGATATGGTTAAGGACGAACTTCAAAGGGGATTGATCATGTGTTAAACATATTATTTTCCATAAAACAGTACAAAGAACATGGACGTTCCCTTTACCTGTACCTGTAGCTGTAGTTGTAGTATTAGGGGTAGTCGTGGGCGTGCTCGTCGATGGTTTCTTACCTGTTATCACATTTAAACTTGCTTGCAGCTCACCCTGGGTGTTATTTGCTACACAAACATATGTTCCATTATTATCACAGTTCACATTCTTAATCACCACTATTCCATCTTCAGAATCTTCCAATATTGTACCATTGAAAACAATTTGGTAGTTTGGTTTAGGATTCCCTTTGGCGTTACATGTTAACGTAATATCCTCATCAATTATGGCAAAGTTGTTTACCATGTCACTGGTAAATGAGATGTCGGTCGGTTTAACTGAAAGAAATTATAAATAGTGCTTCAATAAACCTTTAAATGTAGCGTTCTCACTCAGAGACTGTGCTTCACACAACAAGTTTATTTTACTGTTTACACGGACGAATGTAAACAGCACACACAGAACGATAAACATGCAAACTGATTTTTGTCCCGTCTTTTTTGTTTGACGTCACTGACACGTAATTATTTATATACTTATCATGTCAGAGAAGTAAACAAGATTTTTTAAGATTCTTTATTACTAAGTCAAGAATAACTTGCAAAATTTGTAAATTTACCAAGATTTTTGAAGTTGTAGAAATTTCGGTATTTCTTTAAAAACCTGTTTCGATAATTTTTTCCCTCTTAAATTATTATGACATTATTCAAATTATTTAAATTATTATGACGTTTAGTACTTTTAAAATGCATTTCAATAAAAAGGAATTTTAGTTCGCTAACGTTTTAAAGCGCTTGCGTAGGTGTCCAAATAATGATCTCAGTTCATTTCGACGATTCCGCAAAGGAAAATCATGAGTTTACTGTCAGTGTTTGGACTGTCAAGTAGTCCAACGGCTATCACACTATGAACAATAGTAAGATCTAACATGTTTACTTTCTTCAAAAGCTACGCAACAGAGTCATCGAAAATGCAGTAGCATTAGTTTTCCTTCGGAGGATATGAAAGAGTTTGCATTGGTCACCTACGAACATAAATTCTTGAGCGAATAGAGCAAATTAGACATGGAGTAGGTGCCTGGATTTAATTAAATAGTAATATAAATTACTTACGCTCTACAAATGGGGAAAATTGTGGCCAATTTTCGAAGAAGGAAAGTTTCTAATCTTACGTTAAAACAAGCTAAGGCTAATAATTTTTCTAAGGTCATTATAAAGTCCTCACGCTTACCGAAGTGGATAGCATTAAATCCAAATATGTCAAATCCACAGGTGCTACTAAGTAGCACTACTGCTTAAAATCAGATAATTCAATTCGGTTGAGGTCAACCAGCATTTCGGCACAAACTGTCCGAGATACAACCGCAATACATTCGCAGTACAACCACAGTACAACCGGAACATGACCACAGAATGACTACAGATACACGGCGTTTTCTTCAGGTAATTTCTTAGCAGTACTGTATACCCTTCAGGATATACCACTACCACCTTAATAAATTCAGAAATCGTAGCCATGCTCCCAGCAAGGGCTAATTAAGTTCAGGTCGAAGAGCCCTGCACTACATTTGCAAGTTTATAGGATTTAGTGCCTCCATTCCTAGCTGGAGGCACTAAAGTTGCATTTTTCCCAACTAGTCCCGATTTAATTTCATCTTAAAGAGATTTCATTTCACCGTAAAAAATGACTGGTCGCCTGTACTATTATGCTGAGGGTTAACGTGTCAGCTTTGTTTATAAAGGTTTCACTAGCTGATCTAATTACTTTCCATGGACTTCTTCTGAACTGATCATTGAAATTTTCTTAAAAGATTACTCATTCGTGTCCCGTTGCCGCAGTTTTTTATTTCTGTCTTTGCGTGATCAGAATGCGTGACTAGTGCTTTGATAAGCATCTGCTTCTTAACGCATCCAAGACAAAACTTTTGCTCTTTGGCAGCCGTCAAATGATTTCGAAAATTCCTGACTTCAGTCTGTCCTTTCCGGGGAATGAGCATACACCAAGTCAACCAGCATATTATTTTTGAATAATTTTGACCAAGACCTCTATTTTAATCCTCATATTGTTAAAACTGTTTCCTCTTGAACGGAAACTTTAGCGTAGATCAACCAGGTGAAGCCTGTCTTAAATAGAGATTTACTTATAGCAATTCCAAGTTTTGTTTTTGGGAAAATGTACTATTTCTTATCGGTGTGGTCCAACATTACTGCAAGCAACATCTGCAAAATCCAGGCGGTACTGAATTTTGCTGCCCGAATTAATACTAAATTCTAGGAAACTCGACTATAACGCTCCATTGTGACACGAGTTGCGTGGGATCCCCGTTAATTCTTGCCTGTTTTTTTCAGAATGCAGTCTTAACTTTCAATGCATGAATTTAACAGCGCCACACTATCTGTCCCAAGTATCTGTCCCAGTATAAGGGGACGTTGCACTCGAAATTCAGTCTTTGAATATTCCTTTTTACCGGAGCGCTACCGGGCAAAGAACGTTTTATCATCAGGCCGTTTTTCTTTGGAATACAGTTACCAAGGACATTAAATTGAGTGCGTCAATAAATAACTTTAAACGTTAACTTCCAAGATATCTTTTAGAAACCTTTTTCGATTCCAAGTTATATTCCAACCTTTTGACCTTTTAGTATTTTATTATTTCAAAATTGTTAGTTATTGAATATATGTGTATATATATATATATATATATATATATATATATATAAATATCTTATTACCCTTTTTATTGATGACAGTTTTTCGGACAAAGCTAAGACCTATCTGAAACATCAGGCAGAGCTTGGAGTTTTAGGAGAATCTAATGCTGAAGTCGTTAAGCTCTCTAAATAGGAAACATCTACATTCGCCCGAAAGCAATGGACTTATAACTATAACGAGATAATAACGCCGGAAAGGAAGAAGGTAGTGCCGGAACCGGGGATCTGTATGTTGTGTTTACTCTTCCACACTCCCAAACGGCCCATAGAAGACGACAAATCCCCTTGAAGTGGATAGCCAGCAATTATTCAGAAGTTAATTTTAGGATAGTAAACATGTTTATTGGATTGTGTAAAGTTCATGCGTAACAAAAGTCGATCACCAGTCGGGTAAAGCTCTTAGATAAGCCACTTCACTCGCCGATTTTTCTGTCGCCCTAAGAGATTGACCTCATGGACTTCGGAGGTCCAGAGGACTTTCCATGTAAATGGAAATGAACATAATTGACCATCACACAAAATATGTTTACATCGCGGCACTCCACGCTCAATCGACAGACGAAGTATCCCAAGTATTAAAGGAATGTTGCTTCACCTATGGCTTCCCTCGTAAAATATCTGACCATAGCAAAAAATTTAAAAACTGCCAAATGAAAGAATTTTGTAAACAAAACAAAATCGAGCAGGTGTGTGGTTCGCCTCGTACACCTAGAAAACAGTGACTGGTGGAGAGATCCAATAGATCGTAGAAAAAAGACATGCGAGCACTGATAATAAGCAACCCTTCTAAAGATAAGACCAAGTGGTGTAAGTACACTTCTATCATCTATCAGCGAGCTATCAAAATGTCGCCAGATGAAGCTATATTCGAAAAAAAACTTTACCGCAAAGTGCTGCGTAATCCAGCTACGACTCACGAAGACCTTCTGGAGGCACAACTGGAAACTCGCGAAAGTTCGCCACGCCCCGAGGATGATCTACTACCGAAACCAGTACAAAAATGAAAAAAATTTAAAAAATTCAGCAAAAATACAACGCAGAAATATTCAAGCAAGGACAGAAAAAAAAAAATAATTAAGCGAAGAAAAAAAGTCCTTCAAAGTTGGAGATAGGGTTTCTATTAAAATAGGTCGAGTCGACAAAACATCATCACTTCACCCAAATATAGTGCTAGGAAAGATTGTAGAACTTGACAACGATTATGCCCACGTAGTAACCAAATTTGGGAAGAGACGAACCCTAATGTCGCCTACAAGGTTGTATGGCTGCGGGGCAACTAACTTACAGTTTGACTATACGACAGAACTATCATTTTCCTAAGCATGTAACAAAGCCAATGATTCTCAGAAAAATTTATCACAATTACAAATTAATTGTAATAATGATATTTACTGATTTCAGACTATATAAGTCCATCGTCCATCGTACGTACGTGTGTGTGTACGTGTGTATGTATGTATGTATGTATGTATGTATGCATGCATGCATGCATGTATACATATATATATATATATATGTATGTATGTATATATATATATATATATATATATATATATATATGTATATTTGTATATATATATATATATATACAAATATGTATACAGGGGGGTGTTCAAAAAAAAGTGGCCACCGTAGTATAGTCAATTTGGTATAACTGTCACTGGAAGAACAGAAATGAAAGAAAACCGCATATTTTTAGAATGCTTTCTTGAAGATCTGATTAAAAAGCTTTTGACATACTAATTTTAAGTGCTAGCATGGAACACTCGTCAATTCCAAATACTTTTTATGATGTCTTCTGCTAAACATAGTGCATTTTCTCCTATTTCTTACAAATTGAATGAAATGAACTTGTCCATAAAATTATCAAAATATTGTACATCCCACAATATTTAGTTGATCAGACTTAAGTACAAAAGATTATTAGCCAAAAGGCCAGTTTCATGTGCAATTTTGAACGTTTTTGTTGAGGTTTTATGTGAAAGTGTTGTGGCTAGTAAAACACTTAAAAAAGTCGGCCCCGAGAAATCTGAGACGAAAATTAGAAGAAATCATGAAATTCTTGGATTGCTTCAAAAGCTGGAGTTACCACTTGTACAGTTTCAAAAAAATTCACTTTGACCTATTCAGGGAAAAAAAAAGAACTTTGGATTAAGGTAAATTCAGTGGAGATTGCAGTCGTGATCCTGGTTCTGGATGGAAACTACTAATGGAAGAGACCGTTTAATTATTAAAACTTCCAAATCAGGTACCCCAACCAAACATCAGCTAGCTGATAAATTAGAAGCTCAGACAGGGGTGAAATTTTCCGCCAAAACCATAAATCACCTCTTGAAAGAGAGAGAATTCAAATTAAGAAAAAAATCTGAGAAACCATTTGGGAGTGAGTAGAATCGTTTACCGCGATTATCATCTGCTCGTGAGCACATCAGTGGGAATATTGATGAATGGGGATGGGTTCTCCTACATCCCATTGAGAATTTATGGGCTGAGTTGGACTGATTAACAAAAGACCAAAAGTTGGAAAATGAAAACGAACTTTTTGCAGTAATCAAAAATCGATTACAATCAATCACCAAAGAATAATTGCATCAGCTTATTGAAAGCATGCCTCGTTTATCCAAAGCTGTGATCAAATTGAAGGGAGTGCCAGCTAGGTATTGAATGGTACATACAGTAGGTATGTACTTGAGCTACTGTTGTTGCCTGTAGTAGTTTGTAAAAAAACTTTATTGGCGATTGTGCGAACAAATTCGTTAGAGCCAAAATGAAGGACATCAGAGATGTACCAGGAATTTGTAAACTATAATATAATTAAAAACTGCGCAAGGTTTGTGAATTTCAAAAATCGTTTATTAAAATTAAGATTTGAGTTCATCTTATGATTATGTTACGTTAACCATAATTGTTTAGAATGGCCACTTTTTTTTGCTTACTCTCTGTAGATCCTCCCTCCATTGCGGACTTGTGGTGTCTAGAATGGCGTACGGCTCTGCACCATCATCCAATTCAGTCAAGTGGGAGACGTCAACACCTTGCTCCACTGAAATCTTGTGTGCCAGTTCCTGGAGGTCTAGCAACTCTTCGCCAGCAACAGGTCCTCTTCGTCCTCTTCACACGGGTCTGATGGATACATTCCGACATGTTTAAAGCACTCGGTTATCACTTCAGGTTTAAAATCGTTCCATGATTCAACCATCCATTTAATTGCCATCAGAAGATTGATTGACTTCACCATGTTGCTTACATTCTTCTGGCCGTCAACTTGACTGATAATATGACACAAAAGCTTCTTCCTGTAATAAGCTTTCCATGCTTTAATTACGCCAGCATCAAGGGGTTGGGTTCGGGAAGTTGTATTTTTTGGTAGGGCTGTAGCTTTAATGTTCGAGAACAAGTCAACAAAGGAGGTCGGATGGCAGGGCGCATTATCCAAGAAAAGAATGACATTTCTTTCTTCGTTTTTCAAGCGGTTGTTCAGCCTGTTTAAAATGCTGGTCATATTCTCTGTTGTCATCCATGCCTTCTCATTGTTGAAATACCGGGCACCATAAGGACGGGACGGATCTCTTAGCGGCACAAAGCAACGAGGCTTTATACTGCTACCGATCAGGATCGGGCATTGCTTACCGCCAGCTGCATTCACAATAAATGCGACAGTAAGCCTCTGCTTGACATTCTTGCCATCTCTGCAGCGTTTACGTTTCTGTGACCGTGATTTCTCAAGCATCATTTTCCAAAAGCAGCCAGTTTCGTCTATGTTCCGTACATCTCTTGGTGCGTATCCTCTGATAAGCTCTCGTAGTCTTTCATTCCAGCTTTCCAAGAATTCCTCGCTAACGTCTCCTTCTTCCCCCGCGATATTTATTTGACAGATATTGTACCTCTGCTTTCACTTCTCCAGCCAGCCGTTGCTCCCTTGAAACGTCTCGTCCCAAAGCCTTTCCGCAATCAACCGAGCTTCCTCAATCAAAAAATTCCCAGAGATGGGGGCATTTGACTCCCTTACTCTGTTGTACCATTCCCACAACAAATGGTTGATTTCGCTGTACTTTCCAGTCCTCAGTCTCCTTTGCGTTTCTGCGCCCTCGTTAGAATTCCACATGGCAAGTATTTCATCCTTATTCTGCAGTGTCGTAACGACCTGAGTTTTTCCACATTCAAACATTTCCGCCAATTTTCTTGTGCCGATACTCTCACGGTTAGCTGTCTTAATCACGTCTACTTTCTCACTTAGAGCTAAACATTTCCTCTTTGTGGAGGTATGTGGTGATGAGGATATTTTCCGTTTTGGATGCACTTTCAAGAAGGTACCTCGTTTATCGGCTTTGTTCATAAAGATGCTCGCTGTATTGCTTGCTGTCACTGAACCAGAGCATGCCACATAATAAGCCACCGAGACTTATTACAAACAGGTTTTTGACAATTTAGGCAAATGTAACCAGTTTCAGTTGCACAGTTGATCCACTGTGAAGAACGGTTCGTATCTACATCCATCATACATCTCAGTGTAAACAAACTAGAGAATGCACGTGCACCGGTGTATTTGGTTAATTCAATTAGGCACATGATAATGAACTGCACTGTATACAACTGACAAAGTGGAAGCAGGGCTTCATAAATTAGATCAGATCATGAACGTAAATGAAGTTAAACATGAACGCTTTCACGTGTCTATAAAACGGCGCGGACTACTTTTAAGGCAGTCAACTCAAACGCGATAAGAAGCGCGCTTTCAACGGTACGGCAAAGTTTGCCCTGTAAGAGCTGTCATCACCTATGATCATCACTAAAAACATGATCGAAATGTGAAACATTATTAGTCTATCACTCTATCAATCCACCCGCGTGGTCGTTCAAAGGAGGTAGAAAACAAAGGAAAATACCAAACTATCCCGGCAAAAAGTGGTTGCTGTCGCTTAAGCGAAAATAGAGTGGCTGATCCCTTAATAGAAGTATTATTTTCAGTGTTTGACTCACAAAACAAATGGTTAATCACAAAGTGGTCGCTTAATAGAGTGTGGTCGCCTAATGGAGGTGGTCGCTCAGGGAGGTTGGACTGTATCTTGCTTTTAAAACATTTTATCTTCATGGAGATTTGCGAGATCAAAATTTGTAATTTCGCAGGTTTGTCTTAGCATGGCTGGGAGAAAGAAGACTTGCTACTACTTACCGGAAATGACGTGAAAGTGGGAACGTCTGAGAACAGCAGCAAGCGATTTACATACCGCAAAGTTAGGTTTCTGTTTGAAAAACTCGATTTTTGTTTCGAAGAATTGCTCAGAATTGTTCGGAAACATGCAAACACTTTCAAACATGTCTTCTTCTAACTCGAGTGCCAATTTTAAACGAAATGACTCAGGGACAGACATCAGTTAGGTCGACGAGGATGTACGAAAAATTACGCATCCAACAACGATGCTGACCATGGCGTCCAACCTTACGATGGAGAACCTTTGGCGGGCAAAGAGTGAATGTCCCGACATAACGAAGAATAAATTGCGAAAGAAGAGCGCTCAGAAGTTCTTCGGAGACGGTTAGAAAGGTCAGAAACAGTGGATAACTGGTACGTGAAATTGTCATTAGGTTTCTCTTCAGTCTTCAATGTATCAATATTCAGTAAGTCCTTAGTAAGGGGAGAACCAGGCGAGAATCGTATTCTTAGAATAAATATTAGTGCGCAGTACAATACACGAAATACGGCCATAATCAAATAAAGTTTTATTAGATGCTCTAAAATTGCGTCGCTCCATGCAACATCTTCACTCATCAGAGTATGGATAAAAGGACAGTTTACAATAATTCATTGATATAACTATGCTATCAATGGATCACTTGTAGTTGAAAATATAATTTGTTAGGAATATTAAAATAACGAAAGACGAATAGAGCTAATATTGTTATTTAATAAAGGTTAAACTTATAAATTAAGGGGCTTTCTCTTACCAGAAATTCAGGAGTTCAGAAGATAAGGGCAGAATTCCTAAAGGTCTGAAGTTTCATGTTGTCTATTCTTTTATGTGTCAATGCTGTATGGAATTGTATGAGGGTCAAACGACTCGCCCCATTTACACACACGAGTCTCGTATCGCTCGGGAATCGCTGGCCGCACTGGTAAAAGACTTGTTTACCTTTCACCGACTAGTGTTTTTGTTGTCTCGTCTTTCCGAAACTTGCCACACTGTCTCTCATAATTTTGACTTCTTCTTCAATCCCTGATCAAAGACAGAGTTTTAATTTCTAAGCTTAAACCTTCTTTAACTGGCAATGTTGGCTCCATTCATCTTTCGTTATTTTAATATTCCTAGCAAATTATATTTCCACTACAAAAGATCCCGTAATAGAACACTTCTGAGTTATCTGTTTATTCATTCCAAACTATAATTTTATCCTTATTCTGATGATGTCGCATCACGTAACGAAAAGTTAGAACACAATTCCGTGTATTGTGGCCGTATTCCGTGTATTGTGCTATGCTATTATATATATATATATATATATATATATATATATATATATATATATATATATATTATATCGCTTACCTCAAAAAGTCACTACAGCCTGTTTCATCTTGAAAAATATATATTTCATCTTGGGAAAGATTCTTTCCCAAGATGAAACAGGCTGTAGTGACTTTTTGAGGTAAGCGATATAATCCCATTTGCTCTTTCTTTGCGTTATTGAGCCCTCTTTGCAATTCGTAAACCTAAACGTTCACGTATATTATATATATATATATATATATATATATATATAAATATATATATATATAAATATATATATATATATATATATATATAAATATATATATATATAAATATATATATATATATAAATATATATATATATAAATATATATAAATATATATATATATAAATATATATATATATAGAAGTAAAATAGACAAAATTTTTGCTGTCGCTACTCTGAGTTTCACGCGCTTAGGCAATCATCAGGCAATGATCGCCTGAGCGCGTGAAACTCAGAGTAGCGACAGCAAAAATTTTGTCTATTTTACTTCTTTATTCGCTCTACTGGTATGGTATTGAGTGCTCTTCATTTTCAAACCAACACTGCAACCATTCTGGTCCTCACCTTTGGTTTATATATATATATATAAAGCAAAAGCAAAAGTGTATCATACAAGAAACACAGTTGACGATTGGTTTGAGAGTGCTCGATACCACGTAGCTAGAGCGAAATAACTTTAATAAAGTTAGAAGAGCGTTTGCTACTCGGAGTTTCACGTGTCTACAACACGATCATCAGGCAACTGACAGTTTGCTTCTACTATTCATTTACATAATATGGGTCAAATTGTCTAAAATTAACTGTGATGCTGTAGTGCCCGCAATCAGCTGGCCAGCGAATTATAATATGTATGTCTGCATGAAGAGAATAGTTCAGATCTTTTGTTCAGCAAGTTTTTCTTGTTTTCAGGATAAACATTTTTTCTTCAAGGCAAAGATTGCATCTTCTTGAGCCGTATTTGTATGAGCTTGCGTGCTTAACGATTGACCATTTTATTTGGTATTCCCGGTTTTCCATCTTCAGTTGCCAAATGTATTTGGAAAGTTCTGTTTCGTTGGCGGACTATATATTTCGGAAGGACTTCAGGTGGTTGCGGTAACGATGCTTGAAGTCGTTTGCTGTCATGCCGATGTACCTTTTCGTTGACCCATTATGGGGGGTCTTTACTTCGGCTTTGTAGACGACCCTTTTTACCAGGCAGTTTCCCAAGGTTGGGCATTCGTTTTTGTGTCAGCAGTTGCACGAATTGTCGCTGTTGCTGTTGATACCGTTCTCACGTGTGTTTGTGTTGTTGTTAGAGCTTGCATTACTAACTTTGTCTTTTGCGTTTGTGTCAGAATTAGGTCTGTCTATGTCAGCGTTTGTGTTATTCTTATTGGTGCTTGCACGGTGTCTATTTCGAAGAATGCGGTTGTTGTGTCCACGTAACAAACGTTCCGCCAAAGGTTCGTGAATCACATTGGAACTCAATGACGTACTGTATGTCCCCGAGATTTTTCGGCTATAATCCGTATTTGAGGAAGAAGACATACCTGAAAGTATTGCTGCATTTTTCCGAACAATTCTGAGCGGTTTTTCGAAACAAAAATCAAGTTTTTCAAACAGAAACCTAACTTTGCGCCATGTAAATTATTTACTGTTGTTCTCAGTGATTCCCAATTTGACGTCATTTCCGGTAAGCAAGTACCAGTGCTTTTTGTCCTGGCCTGTCAGGAAAAAACCAAACGTTGACCTCAAAAGTCTCCTTGAAGATGAATTATTTTAAAAACTAGAAATACGTGTACGCAACAAATCCTCACCCACGCTTCTAAAATATCACTCGAGAACCCAAGTAACATTGATAATTTTCCAACATGTCAGATAAATCGTCCTTACTACAGTATAACTGGAAGACGGAATCAAATAATAATAATAATAATAATAATAATAATACCGAAGAGTTAGGTTGGTGACAAGAAGTGAGTTGAATGCAACAAATAAAACTGAAGCCATCAACACTCTGGCTGTGCCTGTAGTCACGTACAGTTTGAATATCATTAATTGGCAGATAAGTGAAATCAAGAAACTGGATAGGAAAAGAAGAAAATTGCTCACCATGGAACGAATGAATCACCCTAAGGCGGAGGTGAGAAGAATTTATCGCCCTCGACAAATAGGAGGAAGAGGACTCACTCAGCTAGAGTTAACTTATAAGACAATCACAGTGGGTCTTAACGTTTACCCAGAACAAACAGAAGATCCGCTCCTGAAACTGGTACACCTACATGAGAAGAACAAAAAACTCTACTCAGTAGTAAAGGACGCCAGAAAAATTAAGAATGAGTTAGGAGAGTCAGATCTCGCACGGAAATATCACGAATTAATCACAAAGTTCGCAAAAAGAGTGAAACAGGAGACTAAGAAAAAGTTACAGGAGAAGATGCAACAAATGATAACTTCACAATTAACCTACACCACTGAAGTCAACTGAAAAATGTTGACTCGAGCGGGATTTGAACTCGCACCTTCGGGATACCGGTCCGCCGCTCTACCTGTTGAGCTATCGAGTCCACAGGGATTGGAGACAAGTTTTTATCCAATTTAAGTGCACGAAATATTCTCGCGACAACTTAACGCTATCCATGAGGATGGATGTGTAGTGTTTCAATTCTATTTCAGAATCATCCTCAAGGTATTATGAAATGATAACTTCACAATTAACCTACACTACTGAAGTCAACTGAAAAATGTTGACTCGAGCGGGGTTTGAACTCGCACCTTCTGGATACCGGTCCACCGCTCTACCTGTTGAGCTATCGAGTGCACAGGGACTGGAGACGAGTTTTTATCCAATTTAAACATTTTCAGTTGACTTCAGTAGTGTAGGTTAATTGAGAAGTTATCATTTCATAATACCCTGAGGATGATTCTGAAATAAGATGCAACAAGTCTGGAAAGAAAAACCGATGCATGGTCAATACCCAGCGAGAGTGAATAAGCCAGATGTTGATCAGGAAAAGACACACCAGTGGCTCAGGAGCTCGGGGCTCAAATCGGAAACTGAAGGGTCAATTATCGCAGCGCAAGATCAAAGTCTTGCAACAAATTCGTATCATCATAGGATAATCAAAGATGACGCTGACCCCAAATGTAGAATGTGCAAAGAATTCGAGGAGACAGTTGACCATATTGTAGCAGCATGTCCAGTACTTGACAAGACAGAGTATATTCAAAGACATGACAGAGCAGCAGGATATCTACATTGGAAAATCCGTCAGCACTACCACCTTCCAGCTGCAGGGAACTGGTATGACCATATACCAGAAACAGTGACCGAAAATGAAAGTGCCACAATATTATGGAACATGCCAGTCAAGACAGATAAGCAGATAAACGCCAATAGACCAGATATCTGATGTTTGAGAAACACGAGAGCTTGGATATATTGAAGTAGATGAACGATCTTCAAGCTCGATACTCAGAAAATGATATCTGAGCCCCAGATATCATTCTGCTTCATCAAACTGCTTCAATCATTATCAATATATAGTGGCTTCCGCTTAGGTCGCACATATGTATATCGAATTTGCAACTTAGCTCGCCATCTGAGTCTCGGTAGCTCAATGGTTAGAGCGTCTAACCGGTCATCAGAAGGTTGCGGGTTCGATCCCCGTCTGGGGCTCAGATATCATTTTCTGAGTATCGAGCTTGAAGATCGTTCATCTACTTCAGACCAGATATCATTATGAAGGACAAGAAGGCTAACAACTGCCTCATGATTGACATGACAATACCATCAGAAAGAAAGGTTTCAATTAAACAAATGGAGAAATTATCAAAGTATAAGGACCTTGAAATGGAAGTTACAAAGATGTGGAAAATGAAGACAAGCACAATTCCAGTTGCAGTCGTGCTTGCTGGTGTGCAGAAACAGAACGACTTGGTGATAACTCCAGCGATGGTTACCAAACAATTGAAGAATATGGCTAACTGGAAAGCACATGGACCAGATGGCTTGCAAGGATTCTGGCTGAAGAATTTTACATCATGTATAGAGAGGATAGTTTTACAACTGCAGCACTGCCTGGTTACAAACAAAGTACCCGAATGGTTTACAAGGGTCAGAACACCATTGATCCTGAAAGAGAAGGAAAAAGGAAAGGTTGCACTAAATTTTCGACCAATAACATGCTTGCCACTAATGTGGAAAGTATTCGCTGGTATAATGGAGAAGGAGCTGTACAAACATCTAGAGGAAAACAATCTGTTACCTGATGAACAGAAGGGATGTAGAAGCAGGTCCAGGGGTACAAAAGATCAGCTCTTAATTGATAAAATGGTGATAAGAAATTGTAAGAGGCGACAAATTGGGATTGGCATGGCCGGAGTTGATTATACGACATGAGATATATGACATGATTCCGCATTCTTTGATCCTTAAATGTTTGGAAATGTTTGGAGCGGCAGGAAATATAATGGTATTGTTGGAGAAAAATATGAACAACTGGGAAACAGAGTTAACTGCAACTAAAAGGACCTTGGGGACTGTAAATATAAAGAGAGGTATCTTTCAGGGAGACAGCCTGTCTCCAATGCTGTTCATTGTGGCCCTAATTTCACTATCTACGGTGTTGCGGCAAGTGAAAGCTAGCTATGGTCTGGGAAAAAGAAAGGGCTCTTATTATTTATTATTTTAAAAGTATCTATTATTTATGGACGATTTGAAATTATTTGGAAAGAACGAGAAACAAATTGACAACCTGGTAAACACTTAGAATTTTCAGTAACGACATTGGAATGGAATTTGGGATTAGTAAATATGCTGTGCTGATAATGAAGAGGGGGAAATTGTGTACATGTGAAGGCATTGTTTTGCCAGATAAGCAGGTCATCAGAGGGCTTGAAGAAGATGATGGGCATAAATATCTAGGGATTTTAGAAGCAGATGACATGAAGCACAGTGACATGAAAGAAGTTTTATCCAAAGAGTATTTTAGAAGGATAAGGAAGATACTAAAATCAAAGTTGAATAGTGGAAATTTAGTGAGCGCCATTAATGCAAGAGCAGTTTCATTAATAAGGTATGGGGCAGGTATTTTCTACTGGAGTAAGGAGGAATTAAGAAATTTGGATAGAAAAACAAGAAAGCCGTTAAGTGTTTACAGATCACTCCATCCACAAGCAGATGTAGACAGACTTTATGTAAAGAGATCACAAGGAGGAAGAGGCTTGATAAGTGTCGAGGACTGTGTTAATATTAAAGTTGGCAGTTTACATAGGTATGTGGAAGCTAGTAAGGAAAAGTTGCTTATAGCTGTTAAAAATGAAAATGTCCTGGATAAAGGATAGGAGAAAGAAAGAATTAGACTGGAAAGATTAAACAACTACTGAGGAAAGACATATTGCACGGACAGTTTGTAAGGGATAATGAAAACATTAGAGATTTAGAGTCCGGGAATTGGTTGAAAAGAGGGACAATGAAGAAAGAGAAGGAAGGTCTCCTAACTGCCGCACAAGATCAGACCCTTTGTACAAACTACCTCAAGAATAGGATAGATAAACTAGATGTGTCACCAATGTGTGGTGAAAGGGAGGAAACTGTTAGCCATATAACGGCAGAATGCAAGAAGTTAGCTCAAAACTAGTACAAGATCTGGAGACATGACAAGGTTGCTCAAGTGATCCATTGGAATTTATGCAAAAAATTCGATCTTCCACGCAAAGAAACCTGGTACGATCATTCCCCAGAATCAGTGTAGGAAAATGACCAAGTGAAGGTGTTGTGGGACTTCAAAATTCAGACAGATCTCTATTTAGATCATAACAGACCTGATATCGTTGTATTGGAAAAGAAAGAGTGTGCTACATTATCAATGTGGCATGTCCTTTCGATATGCGAGTGTTAGAAAAAGAACATGAAAAGATTGAACACTATCAAGATCTGAAGATTGAAGTTCAAAAGATCTGGAAATGTAGGATGGTATCTATTGTCCCAATTATAATTGGAGGGCTTGGGACTGTCAGTAAGAATTTGAAGTCATGGTATAAGATAGGACTGTATGGGAACACTACTTTACTTCAAAAGGCTTGCTTGTTGGGCACAGTAAAGATTCTCCGCAGAGTACTAGACACCTAAGGCTACGGGATGTAGCTTGATGTTCTGGAAAACAACACCACCACCGATAATATTTGGTGTGAAACATGAAAATAATAAAAACAAAAAACAACGCGCACAGTTCGCTCTCAAATTAGAAACCTATATAGCTTATATTTAAACTGCTTGTCGTCATAATTATGATTAAAATTTCGATTAAGTTTTATTACTAGAAATACGTGCATGCAACAAACCCTCGGCCAATCTTCCATTATATCTCTCGAGAATCCGAGTAAGAGTGATAATTTTTTAAAATTGTCAAAGAGACAAATCGTCATACTGTAATTAGAAGAGTGAATGCAACAACAACAACAAAAAAGATCCACACAGAATTTGGCCACAAATTAACAACAATCCTATGATGAGTTATGACGAGTTATCCTGTCACCAATGTTAGCTAGTTTTTAATTACTTAATTAATTATTACCTTTAATACTTATTAATATACTGTACAGTTTTTAACTTTTATCTATTAATTATTGTCACTGAAAAACCCCTATGGGGAGATGTCAATAAAGTATTGTATTGTATTGCATTAATCCAAACTGGAAATTATTTTAATTTAAACTGCTTACAGCCATATTTACGTTTAAAATTTCAATTCTGCTTTATTAAAACCAAAAGTTCGGTGAGAATAACGTTCAACAGCTTAACAAATGGTGAGATATCCATTCTTACAATTAAATTATTAAACTAGAAATACGTGCACGCAACAACCCTTCGCCCACCTTTCCAATATATCTCTCAAGAATCCAAGTAACATAGATAAGTTTTCAAAACTGTCAAAAAGACAAATCTTCCTTACTTCACTAGTGTAGATACGCAACAATTTGCATTGAAGGGCGTTCTATAGCGCCAACAGACGATCATTAACACTATTCTACTATACTTTAGGGATAATAAAATTTCAATTACACAAGAGTAATATCTTGCCTAATTGAAATTTTATTATCCCTAATGTATAGTAGAATGGTGTTAATGGTCGTCTGCTGGCGCTATGGAATGCCCTTTGATGCAAATGGTTGCTTATGAATGTATTTTTGCGTTAATGAGTTTGAGCAAAAGGTGTCGAAAGGGCTGAGTTTTAGAACTGTCCTTTCAAGTCATAAATTGTCCAGTAACTAAGATGTCCTGCAAAAGTGAAACCAGTCGCAAGCACCAAGAAAGGACCACCTTATCAATTTGAGGACCATTTCGTAGGACCACCAAGTGGAGGACCACCTTATCAATCAATATATCGATCTCGAACAATTTATACGTCCTACGAAAGTCGTATACCGACTTTTAGGGAGAAAAAAAAAATTCCCCCATATGCACTTTACAGCATTCCTGGGAAGCGAGGTTGATGATTTCCTTTCTCATAGAAAAAGAAATTTTTATAACAATGAGCGACATGGTAAAAATGTTCAGAAATTGTATTTCGATCATTCAATTAAAAAAGCTTATTTCATGATTGACGGCATTTTCTTTGATATTCATAATCATTTATTTCATTTACATACTTATTAAACAATCGAGTGACTGATAGACCCGGGAGGAAATTTGTTATTCAGCGGGGAAGAGAGGGGCTGATGCATTAAGTATAATGCTGTATTATAAATTAGAGGGATGTATGGTGAGCTTCCTGAGGATATATATGTATACATCTCTAGGAAATAACATACATCCCTTGAATTTATAATTCAAAACCTTATTAACTTTACTGAACTCACTTCGACTAAATCTATTATTTCCCCGCACACAATTTATGATTTTAAAGTTACACACAGTATCTCTAACAGCTTCAACATTTTCCCTCCTGAAGACATGTGAAAATCCTTCGAAACGAAAAATGTACACTTCCTAAAAACGGGAATATTCCCTTAATACTATAAGTTTGATAAGGTTTCTTAATCTCACTCAAATCACTTCTTCCTATATCGATCGGTAAATCTTTTTTATTTTAACAGATTAAGATTACACATTCCATACGCCTGCCAATGCAGTCCAACAACGTACATCCCAAGCAAACTTGATTTTAGTATTTGCAGTAATCCACGACACCTTCCATTCCTTCGGCTCTTCGTCGGTCACAAATGAAATGTGTCTCCCACCCTTCAAATTACTTATTGACGAATTGGCATCTTTTCCTTTCATTAATTAATGAGTCGTCGTTTGCAATTCAGCAGAAACGTCTTTAATGAATGAAATTCAGAGCGAATATTTTGCTCCGAAAACACGACGTGATGAACTTTTTACTTTATAGCTCTCCTTATTTGCGACTCGACCAAATGCAAGTAACTCAGATCATTTGTAAAACGCCCTCCAGTAAAACAAATGGATTGGTATTAAAAATCACTACTTATAAAATTCTTTTATCAAATACATTAACCTTTTGTGAACTGTCAATCAACCATTTTATTTCCGTCCAATGCTTATGCATTCACATGTCAAAAACATGTTTTCGCAACGTCGGCTTTACGCCTGATACAGGCCTTGGGATGTATCTGGCGTAAAGCCTCCGTTCTCGGGCATTAACTCTTACTTATTGTTGACCATAACTTTTTAAACTTACGGTTTTATAGTCCTATAGAAGTTGGATAACAAATGCTATTACATTTCACGGATAGTGGAATAATATGAACGCGATTATCCTGGAGGGAGTGAACAAGGAGACCGATATGTCTAGGGATATCGGTCTAGTGAGGAGAAATCACCGGCGATTTCGCCCCAGGGAGGACGAAATAACTTGGACCGACGTCTCTATGACTCAGGATCAGGCATTTCACTAGTAAAATTAACCAGTTTCTTACCTAATATGATGACCACAACGCTAGAACTGCTTTTTTTACCACCAGCAAAATCCAGCAAGGTTACTGCAAGGGTATAGGTTCCACTATGATTACTAGTTGCATTTTGAAATACAAGTGTTGCTCCGTCTATGATGCTGAACGTTGGATCACGAATAACTGGAGCTCGGGTCATAGAACTTTGAAAAGCTAACATCTTAGTTTGATTTGACCCTGACCTGGTAAACCACCATATAACATAACCAATATCAGACGATGGAAATTTAATTTCCCATGGCAGTTTGACCAACGAACCATGAGGCCAATAACTTGTAATATTACCACGAAACAAGATCTGTGCTAAGAAAAGAAAAAAAAAACAAACAAAAATATATACAAGGAAAACAACACAAATTTGTCATCTTAGCAGATTTTCCACCTAAAAGGAGAACGAGGTCAAGATAATCTCGTTCTTTACCAGTGATGCAAAGTATACGTTCGACTGGCTATATGCAATAATTGTAGCCAGGTACGTAGCCAGGAATTTTTCTTGGCGGGAGAGGGTAGTTTCAATGTCGAGCAACTTTTGACGTTGGAAATCTTCAACACTCCCAAAGATGTACTGCCTTCTTCTATGCTAGTTTATAACATAAGAGAGTTACCTAAGCATCATGGTAATGGAGAGTTAACGACCGTGCCTTTTAAAGCCGTTCGTTTGTGTATTTTACTTCTATTTACAAAATTTTTTTTATTTACAAGAAGACTCGAATAGATGATGACTTCCAATTTTTCGCTTCACTCCAGCTATTTGTTGAACTAAGCTCCATTTTGAGGGTTCTAGCCTCCAGGTATTTGATCGCATTTCAAAAAGCAGGGTCTAATTTGAATTTCCCAGAATTAAACTGGAACGATCTGGATTAATATCCGTATTTCGTATTCGGTATGTTAATGGACAAAAAATACCAGAATGAGGTATAAAATGTTCGTGTAGTTGAAAAGTACCCAGTCTAGGACTATTAAAACAGAATTAGGCGCATGAGTCTCCTGGGGACGTTGGCGGGAAATGCAATAGACAGTAACACCATCAAACACCACAACAGAGAATGTTTCGCTACGGAAAGAGTAATTTTGGTAACGCTTTCTCCTTAAAAACGTCAGTAATAATGCTGAATAGATTGTAAGTAATATAGAGCGTAAAAGAATCACAATCGACTGGTTTTGGTGCTAACTGTACTCAACAGCCAGCAAACGCTTTTGTCCGATAATCGACATTTGTCAGCGATTAACATTTGTTCAATATCCTGTTGACAACTGACTAAACATTCACATCCTCACTTCACCACTTCAGAAAATACGTTTCGACAGTTTATCGGGACGCCAGACGAGTGGTTTGACACTGGTCAGATTGTGATACTGTCTTATGACTCATTATGGAGCGGGAAACTCATGGCCGTTCCAGCCATGGAGGGTTCAACTCCCCGAACTGCCCCCGGCTACGCCACTGTTTGTCGCAACGTAATTTTAGGATACAGTAAGCATTTGCCGTATTTCTTTCAGTATAAACATACCATTTCATTTGACAGATCCGCGAACTCCATTGACTATCCAACGTGAATTTCATAGACTGAAAAAGGAACTTGATTAACCCTCAAGATTATCTTCTATCACAAATTGACCAATCAAATCGATAGAATTTCTGATAAATTGCATAATCCGTCTTCATTTTTCATGAGCAACAGCCGACTCGGACTTCACCCGCGATGATCATCCGTTCAAGGAAAAGTAAAGTTGTCTAGTTGTTACTTATAAACTCGAATGGAGGTTAAGGAGAAAGGAAAAATGGCTGTGGGGACACGAGCTGATGGGCATGTGCTAAAATCAGGACTACCGACTCCAACTGAGTAAAAAACACCTCCAAATTTCACCACTTATTAGTCTGTAATTAAGTGGGAAGTACAATTTGTACGGTTACTTTGGAAAGGAATTGTTTGGTTATCAATTCTAAATTTCGAAATATGACGAATTTTGTAATGATATATTCTCTAGTGATGTACAAGGTCGGACACTAATCACGTATCACGATTTAGGCAAACGTTACTCGCGCGGCGACGTACAATCTCCCATACCTAACTGAACATTTTTAAAGAAAGTGAAGATCTTTACCTTCTAGATGAACTGGATATAAAACCAGTAGTTGCAACACACCAAATATGCTGAAGGTTACCATCATCTCAACCAATACACGGCCACAGAATACACTGTAAAAAAAATGAATTTATCGGTCACGCTAACTAAATTAATTAATAGGTTACCAAAATAACTGAATCATACACATCTGTTTTGAACGCATCTCGTAACACGCAGGTACAAATCCCTGGAGTGCCTTCTTCATGATTTCCATTTGGACCAGGTTACACAAGTTCTTTGTTTCTATTCGTAGTTAAAAGCATAAAACATTTTGCACGGATTTATTGGGAGTTTTAGCAGATTGGGGGTGTCAACGGCATTAAAAAAATTAGCCCACGTTTTATGGGCGTCGATCCACACGCAGAAGTGCGGGGAAACAGGTACAGTGAGGCCACTGTGAACTCCGCCAAAGGAGAAGTGTAAACCTCCTAAGCGAGGTCTGGAGCAAAAGTTTTAAAATATTAAGTCTCTGAAATGCATTCGTGAATTAGAACTTTGTTTTAGCAAATTCTACACTTAACATTTCTGCTGAAACGAAGCTGTAAATGTTGTGATTTCACGACAGCTTGTACTACCTTAAAATTCATGAGAAAAAAAGTCTACAAATTTTGTTATCACTCGACAATTGAAATACCAAATGTGGCTCAGTTAAGGTTTGCCATTTGGACATGCAAGGACAATGCACTGTATGGCAACATCGAGGCAATGATACGACAAATCGCACTGTTTTGTCCATTTCATTACAAAATACGATACCTAACCTTTATATAAGGTAACCTAACCTTATATAAAAATCGCTTGTAGATAATCTATTATCACCTGTACTGAAGATGGCATAAGTCTTTGCCAAAACATGTC
Source organism: Heliopora coerulea (assembly GCA_030142905.1). Classification (NCBI taxonomy): domain Eukaryota; kingdom Metazoa; phylum Cnidaria; class Anthozoa; order Scleralcyonacea; family Helioporidae; genus Heliopora; species Heliopora coerulea. The sequence continues at coordinate 95,091 of JASJOG010000481.1, forward strand.
CACGATTAAAAAATTTGTCGCTTACTTCAAGTTTATACTATCATTAGTGCTCATACGATCATACGGAAATATCTTTACTATTAGTGAAGAATTACACAGCTTTTGATGCCGCAGCAGGCAAGCCTAATGCGAGAGAGCAAGGAAAGAGACCTAAACTCAGTAGTGGGCCAATTTTCAATAAATTCTGAAGCGCACTGCATCGTAGTCGCGCGCAGAAATGGTATGGTGCTATGCGCAGTGACCACTATGCAGTGCGTTGATGAGTTTAGCATCTCAAATTTGTTCATATCTAAATTTTCTATTCGATCAACTTATTTTGACTGACAAACGAAACGGTGATTCATGGACTGATTTACGCAAATTGACAAAAAGTTCACTTTTACTTGAGTTGTAACATGTTCGAAAGGAAGAATGATGCAAGAACATTTATCAAGGAGGAAATGTAAATTTCATGTTATAGGCAGCAGAATATTACAATTAGCCTATTGATATAAAATGCCTGTGCCCTGACAAACGTGAAACCATTTGAAGTTCTTGTTGTTAAACATCCAAATTCTCATACGTGCCCTTTGGTGCTGTATTTTGATTGGTTAAGACGAGTCACCATAAATATCTATTCCATCCTCGATGTACCCTTCTTAGTTTGCATTGTTTTGAATAATAGGTGTAGTGGAATAAGTAGAGGTTTCGTTTTTTGTGCAATACATTAGTAATCTGAAGGTTAATTTTGCCATGAGCGCTTCAACACCAAAACGTGGAGGCCAAGATTTCACTCCCGTTCAACCAAGCGGTCGAACTTCGAGAATTCTTCTGATACTCATACACAGCTGAACAAACGACACTCAAGCCCTCGTCAAAAACGTATCAGCGCACACCGTTTAGTGAGCTTAATTTGAACACTACGAATTGTTGTAATCCTTAACCCAGCAAACTAACTAGTTTTTGTAACATAGCTTATACGGTAACGGTGATTGACTGGTTCACCTAGCCTAATTCAAATTCTGACCAGCACTGGAAAACATCAAGACTTTACACCCACAGGTAAGAAGTACAAAAGTTACTGACCTTCCCTCACTAATTAAGACTCAAATATAATGAAATCAATTGATTGTAAAAAAAATAACCAACAAAAAAAAACAAAAACGAAAATTTGGAGATTGAGCAGCCAGGTTGAGACATGATTAATTTTGAGACACGTTCTCTGACTAAATTTATTAAATATACAAGCTTTCGACTACCTAACTGTAGTCTTCGATAGGCAAGAGAGAACTAAATTAATGGCATGTAGATATTTATAGGTGCGTGTTGAATTGTGAAACTATGTGGTAGGAAGCAATTAGCGAATACAATGCTTGTTGACAAGAACAGCGTATTGTCTGGGAAGTGGCTTGGAGTTATTGTCGGAATTTACTATTAAAGCCGTATGCCAAGATTCTAATGTTTTTCGTGTCCGGTAGTTACCCCAAGATATACTTTACCATTAGCGAAGTCGATATTATGATTATTTTCCCATGCATGGTTAGCTATGTTTGAACCTTTATAGTTTTTAAAATTCCGAGTATGTTCCTTTTTTCGTGTTTCAAATGATCTTCCTGTTTCACCAACGTATGACCACGGGAGTCCAAACAAGGTATATTGTAGACAAAATTGGTTCGTTGTTCAAGTGGAACTTGGTATTTGGGAGGAGGAAAAATTTGCTGTAGCGTTCGTAGTGGTTTAGTAGTGACTCTGTTATGTTTTTGTAGTATACGTCTGAGAGCGTCAGTTATCCCACTCACGTACGGTAAAGTAACGTAGCCGGTTAGTTTGTTATTTTCAGTCACACATTTGAAAAATTGTCCTACAAGTTCTTCAGGTGATGGTACGGGTTTGTTAGTTGTCAAGTCTTTCAAAGTTTGTTTCAGAACTCTCTCTGGGTATCCGTTGCTTTGTAAGGCTCTCGTTACATGGTTGAGTTCGTCCTGTTTGCTATCATGTGTGCTTGGTAGTGTTTGTGCTCTGTGTATAAGAGTTTTGGCTGTGCTAATTTTGTGGTTAATGTCATGGTGTGACTTGAAGTCTAGGTATCTGTCTGTATGTGTGGGTTTCCTGTACACGTCAACTTTGAGGTCGTTACCTTGTCGGGTTATAGGGTATCTAGAAAAGCGATTTTATTGTCCTGTTCGAGTTCAATAGTAAAAGTAATGATAGGGTCAATGTTGTTTAAATAATCATGAAAAGTGAGAATAGCCGTCTTTTTAATAATAGAAAAACTGTCGTCAACAAAACGTTTCCATGTTTTTGGTTTCGTAGGGGTCGCTTGAATGGCCATATTTTCAATTGCTTCCATACTAGACTGAATCCTAATTACGTAGGTTGAAACAAATTGTCCTGAAATACAAATTTCATACACATTTACAAATACATATACTTTTACCAATACATTTGCATACATATATGTATGTAAACAACTAAATTAACAAGCTCAGCTATATCATATGTATTTAGTATAATTACACAGGTGATTACAGATATTCCGACAGGTAATTAGTCCGAAACCTACGTTTTAATATTTAGGATCAACTCACTCATTATTGTTAAATAATCCAACAATATTCACTTCGCTTTAGACAAATAATATATGTATATACACATGTGCTGTATATCAACAACAGAAACTTTTAAAAACTGTTTCATTGCAACTCAGTTTCAAGACTTAGCCCCTACATCAGGTCAGCTTTAACCAGTTCACCACCTGATGAAGACACTAAACCTCGAAACGTAGTTCTAATAAAAAACGTTTCTAAAAGTTCCTCTTGTTGCTATATCCGTCTGGGAACGTTGGATGAAGACGGGCTACTAGTTTATTTATAAATAACGACATAAATTTATCCAAAATATTTCAAAACCCAGAAATCACTTCATCTTTACCAGAAACTCAGCAAAAATCAGAAAACTTTCCACGTGTCACATACAAGTTAGGTGCACCTATTCGAAGTAAGTTTTTAACTACAAAAAAATTGTAGAAGCCATGTGTATAGATGAAAATTTTAGGCTTGACATCAATTCATGTGAATGTAAAAATTTCCAATTTTGTGATCCTCACCATGGCCACATTATAACAGGTGACCTTCGAATTATACAAAACAGTAAATTAAGAAAACTTCTCACCAAAGGGCCAAATTTCCGACCTAGTACAACTATTCGTTATGATAAATGCAAAAAAGTGATTGAAGATGCGATTGAATCTTTTAGTGAAAAGGGGTCTTCCAAAAGTAAATTAGATAAACCTATTTTCAATGATGGAAAACTAGTGTATTTCAAAAAGTTTCAGACAAAATAAGGGTTCTTAAAATCCATAAGAAACCAAAACCAACCAAACCAATTTTGAAAGATCCTGGGGTACAGTCATATCTTTCAAGTTTATACCAAAAATATGTCATTGTGCCAATAAATAAAGCGAGTAATAATGCAGCTTTTGTTTGTAAATCCTATTACATGTATCGAATTCTTTTGGAAGTAGGGATTCCTGGTGGTAATTCAGATACTCATTGTTTGGCAAACAAGGAGACTAAAGAGATACTTGAAAACGACATTCAAATTTGTAGGAATTTTGGTTTGGAATTAATCGAAAATGAAAAATGTCTGCCTTTAATATACGGGATTCCAAAAATGTACAAAACTCCTATCGGAGCAAGGTTTATAATTGCATCCAGAAAATGTAGTACAAAACCTTTAAGCAAAGCAGTATCTAAGGTGTTTAAATTGATACAAAGTCAAATTGAAAATTTTCATGAGAAATGTAAGTTCTATAACAGGTATATAAAATTTTGGGTAGTTCAAAATTCAGATCCTATAATTAAAAAATTGGATAAGATTAACAGCAGGAGGAAGGCCAAGAACATTTCTACATTTGATTTCAGCATGTTTTACACCACCCTACCACATGCAGATTTAGTCAAAGTATTGAGTGAGATCATTGATTTTTTATTCAAAGGTGGAAGAAAAACATTTATTTCAGTTAATAAATTTTCTGCATACTGGTCAAACATACCATCAGGAATAATAAACTTTTCAAAATTGTCTCTAAAAGAAGTTGCGAAACATCTGATTGAGAAATGCTATTTTCAAGTGGGTAACCTGTGCCTTCGGCAAACAATTGGGATACTATGGGTATTGATCCAGCACCATTTTGGGGTAACCTCTATTTAGCCTGTTACCAGAGCAGTTTTGTTTAAAAAGCTATAAATTCAAACCCAGTTACAGCACTGAAATTGAATGGTTGTTCAAGATTCATTGACGACATGGTGTGCTTAAATGATGGATTTGAGTTTGAGAAATTCAGATGGAAGATCTATCCAAAAGATTTGGAGCTGAAGTGCAAACACTTAGGTACAAGTGCTACATTTCTTGAACTTGATATTGTGATTCAAAATGGCGTTTTTGATTGAATAGAGGGATGCTTTTCCATTTTCCATAGTACGTATGCCAGATCTTCCAAGTAATATTCCTTCCAATATTTTTTATGGTGCAGTATTTTCGGAACTGTTACGGATTGGTAGAACAACTCTGTTATTTGACGATTTTGTGCCTAGAGCTTCTCGGTTACATCATAGGATGTGCTTACAAGAAGGATCAAGAGCCAAACTAAATTAGCAAATACGAAAAGCCATTAGAAAATATCCTAGTGGGTTCGAAAAGTTTGGCACAACACCTGAAGATATAATAAGTAAAATAATAAACCACGATGGGTAGGTGGCAATTGATTACTGCTACTGGGAGGCCAATGAGCCCTTTGTGGTTTGGTTTTAACTGATAACTTTACATGATTGTTTGGACAAATGATTGATGTGAACTTCTATACAGCCACTAAATAAATGTTTTCCATTCATTTGCTACTTAGATTGTATATATATGTATATGTATATGTATATGTATATCTATATAGATATATATATCAGTTATATATATATATATATATATATATAACTGAGACGATGTCTACGATGAATCCAAGAGTGCTCGATACCATGTGGAGCAGAGCTTAAATGTAGTGTGATTTCGCTTAAGAGTTTATGGTTGCTACTCCGAGTTTCACGCTAATGCGATCTTCAGGTAACTGAAACAGCGTCGATTCATTGCCTCCATTTTCTCTGCTCATTGACGTCATGGTTTGCGGGGGTTGGATGACTCATCGCTATTGTCCTCGTATGGCTTGTCTTTAAAATGAGAAATCTGTTCCGGTGTCTGCATTTTCAGACGATCTCTGATCTTTTGTTGAGAAGGTTTTTTAGGCATGCTTTCATGATGCAAGTTTTTCCTCTAGGCAAAGGTTACATCTTTTTGGTCTGTTTGTGTAGGCCGAGGCCCTTTTCACGATAGTCCATTTTATGCCGAAAGATCGGTTTTTCGATTTTACATCCCATATGTATTTTGATAGTTCAGTCTCATTGGAGTACTTTCTGTCTTCGAAGGATTTGATGTGGTTCCTGTATCGCTCTTTAAAACTGTTTGCCGTCAGTCCTATGTATTGTTTTGATTCCCTGGTGTCTGTTGTGGTTACGTCGGCTCTATAGGCGATGTTGTTAGTTAAGCAGTTACCTTGAAGCGGGCACTGTTCTTTTCTTCTGCAGTTGCATATATCTGATCCCTGTAGCTTTCTATTTTCATTTCTATTTAGGATTCGGGAGTTACGTTTGGTGATCATAGTCTTCATGGTGTCCATGCAGCTGTAGCTTATTTTGACAGTGTTCCGATTAAAGATTTTGTGCAGAGTGCATGAGTCAGGAAAATCTTTGTTAATTAGTTTTAGAAAGTTATGTCCAATTTTTGATTTGATGTTCTTACTGTATGGTGGGTTGAACCATATCATGTTCCTGCCATAAACGCATGAAAAGGCCTAACTACAATAGGCTCAACTACAATAGGATTATGCTAGGTAATTATCACACTGTAAATATAGCACCTAATCAACATATCAAATAGATGACGTAATATTGATATCATATATATAACTGTAAACCACTCACATATTCAAACACTTGAAGAGCAAAAGCATAAAAAAGCATTGTACAAAAGCATAAACGATAAAAATAGACACTCATTTCTAAGCTTTGACATCGTCGACTTCTACCCATCCATCTCTGAAGCCCTCCTGGACAAAGCCATCTCCTGGGCCCGACAGCTAACCATAATCACAGGTGATCATGTTGCCATCATCAAACACGCACGAAAATCAGTCCTGTTCAGCGGAAAAAGACCATGGGTTAAGAAAAACAACCATAACCTGTTTGATGTCGCAATGGGGAGTTACGACGGTGCCGAGGTATGTGATTTACTCGGCATGTTTATTCTCAATGAGCTAACCAACAAATATGGAAAAAAACAACGTGGTCCTTTACCGAGACGACGGCCTAGCACTTCTAAAGAACACGACCGGTCGATTAGCTGATAAAACAAGGAAAGAACTAATCAAGATTTTCGACCACCTTGGCCTAAAAATCACAGCCCAAACTAATCCGAAGAGTGTAAATTTCCTCGACATCACGTTCAACCCGATGAACGGTGACTACCGACCCTACAGAAAACCAAACGACGAACCACTGTACATTAGCAGCCACTCCAACCATCGCCCATCAATACTCAAACATCTCCCAGCCTCCATCAATTCTCGCATTTCACAATTATCATCGAACTAATCAACCTTCGACTCTGCAGCACCTATATACGAAGACGCACTAAGACGTAGCCACTTCAACACCAAACTTCAATATATCTTCGACAGCGACAAGACGCCCAAATCTACATCGTCGCAAAAACGTAGACGCAGAAACATGATATGGTTCAACCCACCATACAGTAAGAACATCAAATCAAAAATTGGATATAACTTTCTAAAACTAATTAACAAAGATTTTCCTGAATCATGCACTCTGCACAAAATCTTTAATCGGAACACTGTCAAAGTAAGCTACAGCTGCATGGACAACATGAAGACTATGATCACCAAACGTAACTCCCGAATCCTAAATAAAAATGAAAATAGAAAGCTACAGGGATCAGATAAATGCAACTGCAGAAGAAAAGAACAGTGCTCGCTTCAAGGTAACTGCTTAACTAACAACATCGTCTATAGAGCCGACGTAACCACGACAGACACCAGGGAATCAAAACAATACATAGGACTGACGGCAAACAGTTTTAAAGAGCGATACAGGAACCACACCAAATCTTTCGAAGACAGAAGGTACTCCAATGAGACTAAACTATCAAAATACATATGGGATGTAAAATCGAAAAACCGATCTTTCGGCATAAAATGGACTATCGTGAAAAGGGCCTCGGCCTACACAAGCGGAGCAAAAAGATACAACCTTTGCCTAGAGGGAAAACTTTGCCTCATATAAGCACGCCTAAAAAACCTTCTCAACA